>JAYJMB010088602.1:0-19171 GCA_036873735.1 Pouteria campechiana | reverse complement strand
AACTCATGAAGATCAGATTAACTTTAATGAACCAAGCAGAATAGTTTAGCATATGGCGTCTACCTTAACCATCCACTCGTTCATTTAAAGAGCACAATACATGGATTAGTATATGGCATCTATCTTAACCATGTACTCAAAGATAATCAAGCTAATTCACATAATTGATGATCAAGCAATTAAATAAATTAGATGACTGTATTATACACAATGAATGAAATAGGATGATATTAAATTAATAAACCAATAATCTCTATTAATAATCAATATCAAGGAGGGCTACATCATTGCCCTAGAAAAAGGAAGTTAGTTCATCCTAAGGACAGAAAGAAAGCTCTCTGAAAAAGGTATGATTGCAGAACTTGAACTATCTCTTGCTTCCTTGAAAGTCTCTAAGCTCTCCTTTATTACACTCCCACAACATAGTTCTCTGAACTCCTTGATGATCTTAAAAAACCCAAGTAGCAGGGTTTTAATAGAACTCCTCCATGAATTGCAATTCTTTTTTGCACAAAAATCCTTTTCTAAAGATAACTCTATATTTTTTACCTAAAAAGATTATTTCCATGCATAAGAAAAGTTCCAACAATAGACAAAATTGTTGCGCCACTGATTTCTAAAGATGCCTTTCGCAGATTGCAACGAGTTGCACATTTCATACTTCTAAAAATTTCAGCAATGTATGTAAAGGAAATTGCTTCAAAAGATATCTCAAATCATTGCAAGTTCTGATCATTATGGACTTAGTTACTGAAATAAAAAATATATCTCTGATAATAGTGTGGAAAGCAACATCACATTCAGTATATCAGAAATTCTGATGGCCAAAATTGCACTTCTAAAAAATTCTAACAAACTTCTAATGGCCTCAAAAACATTTCATGTCACTGTTATGAAATCTTCAGAAGTTTTCTTCCTCATTACTCCACTTCAAAAATTGATAAATTTGAAAATTCACTACTCAGAAGTTCTGTCTTCATTACTGAAAACTTCTAAGGATCGGGCTTTAGAACTCTATTGCACTACAGAACTTCTGAGGTTAATGCTCTCTTATATAGAAGTTCTATCTTTACTTGCTCATAAAATCTATCCCACTTCTGATACACTTTTGACTTTCACATTTTGAACTTTAGAAGTTCTTTAGAACTTCTGACATTAATATTTCAAGCTTCAGAACCTCTTTAGAATTTTTGACATATTAAAGCAGTTTTGGTATTTTGCTCATAAGCTTAATGAATGAACTCCAAATTATGTCAATATTATCCAATTGGATAGATAATTACATGATCTACATCTTTTATGTTGATTAATTTTTCTAAATTAGCCTCTATCATGAGTTATTGGAGCTTACAAGTGATGCCTTTTGATAACTTCTAGAGTTAATGTATCAAAAGTTTTGGTGAGCAATATTTTAGAAATAACTTTCTCATTTGAAGTTAGAATCATGTAATTATTAATGCATTGCAAAGATAATGTTGAGATATAAAACTATAATGTTGAACATGAGTTCAAAATCACACTCTAAACATGCCAAAATTGGACCACAAGGGATACCATATCCTGCTCATCAAAAATTTCTGTCAGTGGGATTGAAGTCTGCGATAGTTGCAATGTTTTGGCCATAAATTTCATATTTCAAGTCCAAATCCTATGATTCTTGATTTTTTGGTTACATAACATCAAGGGATAAAACTTCTATGTTGACTACTTGAGCTGAATCTATCTTCAACTATACTTAAAATGTCCTCCAAGTGACATCATGTTTCATTACATCACATGCCATGACATCTGATTTGGTTGCTGCAGCACTCAATTTTTCTGACTACCTAAGTCCATTTCAGAACTTCTGACCTACTTCTAAAGTTAAATTTAGAACTTCTAACATACTTCTAAAATTACCTTCAAAATTTCTTCACTTAGTATTTTTTTTGCTTTTGAACCTTCATTTTTCAGCTACTTGTTCATTATCCAAACTCCATTGTTTTGCTCCTTTCTCCACCTTGGTGTCTTCCATATTTCCTTTCATTTCTTGTACCTAATTCTCTTCAATTAGACATAATAAATTATTATAAAATTTACTTCAAGTAATAACCAATTTAAGTACAAATTTACTGGAATGTGCTTATAAATTACTAAATTTACATCAAAAGAGGATCAAAACATATGTGAATTTAGGCATTAAAACATGATATATTATGAGCTCATCAAATACCCCCAAACTCAGCTTTTGATCATCCTCAAGCAAAATAGTAACCAAACTAATGATATAGTTAGGATAGTCTCTCTTAACCAATCGAAAACATGCTAGACAAATTATACATATACACATGACTTAAAAATCATTCAAAATACTTGCCATGTAATCTCATGAAACTCATGCTTCATCAATCCCTTTATGAAGTGAGTGTGTGCGTGTGTGTGTGCTTTATCAATCTCATGTTTGATGTATTCCTTTTGATCAATAATATTTAATTCAATGATTCTAATGATTTTCATAAAATATTCCATAAGCTTCATTTTCATAATCCCTCTCCACTAATGTAGACCACTCTGTTTACTTGGATCAATAAGTCTTTGTTAAGCTTGTAATAGGGCCTTAGGTTTGGTTAACAAAGAAAAGGAATAAGAATTCACAAAGTAAGAGATCATAAATAATTTGTACATGATTATTCACTCTCTTAACTTATTATTTGGGATTCTTACTATTTTTATGGGTTGTATTACTACCACACCCCAAACTTCATTTTTTTTGAGTTCTTTGGGATGTGATCCCCCCAATTGCAAGTTGAATCCTTTATGATTCTTTTCTTTTTGTCCCTTTTTTTCTATAAGCATTCTTATTTTCAATTCCCCAAACTTAATATCTTTTGCTTCAATCATACCTCTCTAACAACTATATGCATAGAATATATCTCTTTTAGGCTGAATAGGTTAAGGATGACGAGGCTAAAGAAGGAAAACAAATGGTGGTATTTCACATACTTTACATATGCCATTCTTTCAGCAAAGCTCAATGGGGACACTAGTGATATGATGTACTAGGTCAGCTTGAAAGGCTCAAAATCATCAAAGAAAATGCCTAAATCATTTCCAAGTAAATATTTTATCTAGGATTTCGCCTCAAGGGATAATCAAATAAGTTCTATAATGAGAATACAAAATGTCATATTTTATTCCCTTAATATTTAATATTTTAAACTTATTTGAATCCTATATACACTCATTATTCTTATATTGTAATTTAAGAGACAATTGGAGTGGTTAAGTTCCAAAAGAAGTCAATTGAAGGATTTTGGACAATTTCAGCATCACTCCATATTTTAGTCGTAACTCTCTCATCCAACCTCTGATTGAGATGATTAAAGATGTTCTGTAAACAAAAGAAAAATTTCTACAATATTTGTGTTTTGAAGTTTTTATAGATAAGGACTACATCAAGGGAAGAAATAGGAAGAATGCCAAAGTCAAGATGAAGTGCAGAGGAGAAGCAACAAGGAGCAGAGCACCAGAGGCACCACCACACCGAGTAGCAAGGTGGTGCTGGCGGTGCTCAACTCCATTCCCCACATTTCAAAAATTGGGAAAATTGCTATTTTGCATATTTTTGACTTTGTATAAATAGTAGTTTCTTAAGGTTTTTTGGGATTCTTTTTCCTAGGGTTTGAGGAGGATTTTTTGGTGGCTTTCGACAGAGAATCTTCTTTTCTCTATTTTCTATTTTTTTTCTTTGTGATTTTATGGCCCTGCATGGTTAAACTTTTATTCTTGATTTAAGGAGACAGAAACCTCATTATCAATATACATTGAGATCTGATTTGTTTTAATTGCTCAATTTATACTTTGAGTATTGAATATTCTTCTTTGTTTATGATTATGATTGTTACATTTAATTGCTAGGAGGTGTATTAGTTTATTATTCATTGCAATCTATTGCTAGATTAGATATCAAATTTGTAATTGTTTGATCTCTCTAAATTGCAAAGCAACTAGGGTTTAATAATTTGCTGATTTTGCAATTATTAAATCTTAGGAAGAATATTTGACTAAATTAAATGCAACCACATATGCTTGTATTGTTTAGTTTCATCAATCTCTACGAATTATAAAGCTACTATTAGATTAAATCTCTAGCATGTGTCTGAGGTTGTTTAGTAATTAGGGTTAATTGGATCACGTGTTTCTAATTAACTATGTTGAAGGAGAGATAGGAAAAATAATTCTAATGGTGAATATTCAAAGTGTGATTTGATTCATAATTGCATTAATGATTAGTTATGAGATTCTGTTGGTGGATATTAACTTGAACCAAGGTTTTCTTTTCTGATAGATTTCTTTTATAACACTTTCTTTCAAAACCCCCCTTTCTTGTTTACATTATACAAAATTAAGCTAGATACTCCTTATGGGATAAACCCTTACTCAATCTACTACAGAAATTTAAAATTAGATCAAGGTTCTAAATTTGTTTGGCTATGAAAGCACATCAAATTTTTGACATCATTGCCAAAGAGTCATTCTAGTTGATTATATGCTTTTGTGATTTTTCTATTTATTTATTTATTTATTTATGATTCATTAGATTCTCCCTAATTGTTTATGATTGTTACTCAATCTTTTAATCAAGTTGATTTACAGTATGAACCAAACATTGAAAGAACTTTACACAGATTAAGAAGTGAAACTGGAAGAAATTCTGAAAAGGAGGAAATCATGGCTAGAACTCAAACTTTGAAAGAGCTTGCCATACCTGATTTGGATCAACAACCCTTATGCATAATGTTTCCTACTTTAGATCCTACTATTAATTTTGAATTAAAATCTAGACTAATTTATCTCTTGGAAACTTTTCATCGTCTTATAGGTGAAGATCCTCATAAGCATCTAAAGGAATTTTATGTGGTGTGCAAAACTATGAAACCGATAGGGGTGACTGAAGAGCAGATAAAACTAAGAGCTTTTCCATTCTCTTTGAAAAATTTGGCTAAGGATTGACTCTATTATATACCCTCTGGGAGCATCACAATATCGAATGAGATGAAGAGGTTATTTTTGGAAAACATATTTCCCAGCTTCAAGAGCAACCAACATTAGGAAGGAAATTTTTGGTGTAAGACAGCATAGTGGAGAATCCCTATATGAATATTGGGAGCATTTCAAGAAATTATGTGCATGCTGCTCCCATCATCAGATTAATGCTGCTCCCATCATCAGATTAGTGAGCAACTGCTCATCCAGTATTTCTATGAGGGACTTCTACCCACCAAAAGGAGCATGATTGATGCCACTAGTTGAGGAGTTTTGGTGGATAAAACTCTTAAAGCTCAAGGAACTTGATTGCAAACATAGTAACTAACTCACAACAATTTTGCAATAGGCTTGATTCTCTATCTAAGCTAATTAATGAGGTAAATGTTTCCTCTCTTGAACAAAAAATTGCAGGTTTGACTTCTTTTGTTCATCAATTGGTTATAGGGAATATACAGATAGTGAAAGCTTGAGAAATTTGCTCTGTGATAAGACATCCAACTGCGACATTCCCAACTCTTCAAGAGGAACCTATTGAGCAGGTGAACGTAATGGGTGGTTTTTCTGGACAATAATGAAGGAAGTATGATCCCTATTCGAATACATACAACCCAGGATGGAGGGATCATTCCAATTTTAGTTATAGGAACCCACAAGTAAATCAATCTCTTGCTCAAAATTGCCTAAAGTTTCAGTAGTATCAGCAGCCATACCCACCTAAACAACCCCAAGGATAAACTTCTAACTCTGGTATGTATTTAGAAGATATTATTAAGTCTCTTGCCACTAACACTTTGCAATTTCAATAGGAGACAAAAGCTAGCATTCAGAATTTGGAGAATCAAACAAAGGCTAGCATTCAGAATTTGGAGAATTGAGTAAGTCAGATAGCTACCACAATCAATCGGCTGGAGACACAAAATTCAAACAAATTACCTTCTCAAATAGTGGTGAACCCAGGAGAGAACGTGAGTGTAATTGTTTTGGGGAGTGGTAAAGACATTGATATCCCAGTAAAAGCAACTACTACACAAACAGAGCAAGAAAAAGAGAAAAGCATTATTGCAAACAAGGACCTTCTTAAGGACAATGAAGTGACTCAATGTAAGTTTCCACCTCTTTTTGAATATAAACTAGTTCTACCTTTTCCTTAGGCTTTAGCAAAATCTTAAAAAACTAAGAACTATAAAGATTTCTATGAGACTTTTTGTAAATGTGAGGTAAATATTTCACCTTTTGATGCCATTAAACAAGTACCTCATTATGATAACTTTTTGAAAGAATTGTGTACGATAAAGGGAAACAAAATCTTAAGGGGTTTGAGAAGGTGAGAGTAGGGGAGAATGTTTTTGCAATCATTCAAAGAAAACTCCCTACAAAGTGCAAAGATACGGTTATGTTTACTATCCCTTGCATTATAGGTAGCACTAGAATTGAAAAGGCTATGTTAGATTTTGGAGCTTCCATTAATGTTATGCTATATTCTTTATATACTTCTTTAAAACTTGGACCTTTGAATAAGACTGGTTTTGTGATTCAATTAGCTAATAGATCCAACACATATTCCAAAGGTGTAGTTGAGGATGTTCTTATGCAAGTCAATGATTTAGTCTTTTCTGATAATTTTTATGTGTTAGATATGGAGAATGATAATCACACTACTTCCATTCTATTAGGAAGACCCTTCCTAAAGAGATCCTAGACTAAGATAGATGTTTATAGTGGAACACTCACCATGGAATTTGATCGTGAAATTGTTGAGTTTAATATTTATGTTGCCATGAAATATCCTTACAATGATAATTCTATTTACTCTGTCGACGTGATTGATTCTTGTACATAACAAGTTTTTAAAATTATTATGAAAGATAAATTAGAAGTTGCCATTAGTGATAATCTTAAGAAGGAGAATGAAGTTTTACCATGGAATGATGAATTGCATGAAACTATGGCAGCATTGAATGACTTTCCAAAGTCACCAAAATTAGGTAATGTTCCTCATGTTGAATTACCAATTTCTGATAAGAAAATCTTACCCTCTATTTTGTAGGCTCCTATTCTAGATTTGAAGCCTCTGCCTGGTCATCTCAAGTATGTGTTCCTTGGAGAAGGAGAGACCTTACTAGTGATCATTTCAAGTAAACTCAGTGTATTACAAGAAGAGAAGGTTGTGGAAGTCCATAAGGAGCATAAGATGGCTATTGGTTGGAAAATTATAGATATCAAGGGAATTAACCATGTACATGCATGTATTGTATTCTATTTGAAGAGGGAGCAAAACCTTCTCCTTGGCACAAAGGAGATTAAACTCACCGATGATGGATGTAGTGAAAAACAAAGTCCTCAGACTTCTTAAAGTTGAAGTAATTTACCCTATTTTGAATAGCAGTTGAGTTAGCCAGTTCAAGTGGTTCCTAAAATTATTGACATAACTATGGTAAAAAATCAGAATGATAAGTTGGTTCCCACTCGTGTTCAGAATGGGTAGTGAGTTTGTATAGATTATAGAAAATTCAATACTGTAACTTGCAAGGACCACTTTCCTTTGGCTTTTATTAATCAAATGCTTGAGAGGTTAGTTGGTCATTCTTACTATTGTTTCCTTGATGGTTATTTAGGTTATTTTCAAATTGCAATTGCTCTAGAAGATCAAGAGAAAATGACTTTTATATGCCCATTTGGAATTTTTGCATATTGCCGGATGCCCATTGGCCTTTATAATGCCCCCATCTACTTTCCAAAGGTGTATATTTAGCATCTTTTCATATTATATTGAGCATATTATAGAATTCTTCATAGACGATTTCAAGGATCATGGAGACTCCTTTGATAATTGCTTGCATAACCTTACACTTATTCTTCAAAGATGCATAGAAACTAACCTTGTGTTAAATTCTGAAAATTGTCACTTCATGGTTGAACATGGTATAGTTTTGGGTCATATTATTTTGTTTGGTGGAATTGAGGTAGATAAAGCTAAAGTTGATATCATTCAATCTTTACCCTATCCCACTAGTGTGCGGAAAGTTCATTCTTTCCTTGGACACAAAGGTTTCTATCGAAGATTCATCAAGGACTTCTCCAAAATAGCGTTACCTCTATGCAAGTTACTGCAGAAGATTGTGGCTTTTGAATTTGATGAAAGGTGAACAGAGGCATTTGATAAGCTGAAGGAATGGTTGACTTCAACCCCGATTATCCAACCTCCTAATTGGAGTGTTCCTTTTGAGATAATGTGTGATGCAAGCAATTATGCAGTGGGTGCTGTTTTGGGTCAGAGAATTGGGAAAGCATCTCATGGAATCTATTATGCTTCAAGGACATTGAATGATGCTCAGAGAAATTATTCCACCATTGAGAAAGAACTGTTAGTTGTTATCTTTGCTTTGGAAAAATTTTAATCTTATTTGCTTGGTACTAAAGTCATTTTTTATTCTAATCATGCAGCTCTCCATTATTTGATGATGAAAAAGGAAGCAAAACGAAGGTTGATAAAGCGGATACTTCTCTTAAGCGAATTTGACTTGGAGATCAAAGACAAAAGAGGGACAGAAAATTGTGTTATAGATCATTTGAGTCGTCTAGTTCATGTAGAGGATGAACTCCATCTGCAAGAAGCATTTCCTAAGGAACAATTATTCTCTACAAGTGAGACACTACATTGGTATGTGAACATGGTAAATTATTTGGTTACTGATACTTTGCCTCTTGCTTTGTCTAAGCATCAAAATGATAAGATCAAGAGTGATGCAAAATATTATGTGTGGGATGACCCATACTTTTGGAAGCATTATACAGATCAAGAGTTTAGAAAGTTTGTCCCTAAAAATGAATTTCATTCTATACTCACCTTTTGTCATTCTTATGCTTGTGGAGGCCACTTTGGAGCTAAGTGGATAGCGAGAAAAGTGTTAGAGTGTGGATTTTATTGGTCAACTTTAGTTCGAGACTCATATTCATTTTGTAAGTTGTGTGATTGATGTCAAAAGATAGGTAGTTTATCCCAAAGAAATGAGAAGCCACAAAACCCCATATTATTTTGTGAAAATTTTGATGTTTGGGGCATTGATTTTATGGGGCCATTCCCTACATCTCTTGGTTATTTTTATATCTTACTTGCTGTTGACTATGTCTCAAAATGGGTGGAAGCTGAAGCCACCAAGACTAATGACTCCAAAGCTGTTACAAATTTTATCAGGTATAACATATTCTCCAGGTTTGGAATTCCAAGAGCTCTAATAAGTGACCGAGGCACTCACTTTTGCAATCCAACTATTCAAGCTTTGCTGAGGAAGTATCATGTGATCCATAAGGTGTTAACTACCTATCATGCACAAACCAATTGACAAGAAAAAGTATCAAATTGAGAGATGAAGTCCATTCTTGAAAAGACAGTTAATCCCAATAGAAAAGATTAGAGTTTGCGCTTGAATGATGCTTTGTGGCCATACAGGATTGTATGTAAGACACCTATTGGTATGTCACCTTATCGGATAGTGTTTGGGAAACCATGCCACCTTCCCATTGAGTTTGAACACAAGGCTTATTGGGCTATCAAGAGTTTCAACATGAACACGTACGAAAGTGAAGAGCACAGGAAGTTGCAACTTCAAGAGTTAGAGGAAATTTGCAATGATGCCTATGAGAGGGTAAGGATTTACAAGAAAAAGGTGAAGGCTTTTCATGATAAGATGATTTCTAGGAGGGAGTTTAATATTGGTCAAAGGGTCCTTTTATACCATTCAAGACTTTATTTACATTTTTGTTGGAATGCATCTTTTATTGTCACTAATGTTTTTCCTTATGGTGCAGTTAAAATTCAGAGTTTGGTAACTTCCAAAGTTTTCACAGTGAATGGTCATAGACTTAAGCCTTTCTATGAAGGAATACAAGTTGAAAATGTTACAGAAGTGGATCTTGAACAACCAGTTTACATTTACTGAAGGAAGATGCAGTGGGTCGAGCCAATGACTATAAACAAAAGTGCCACTTGGGAGGCAACCTAAGGGGAGTTTATGTTTCTTTTTCTTATTTTCTTCTTATTTCTACATTTATATTATGGTCATTTTTGCATCTTCTTTGCATTTGACCTTACATTGGGGACAATCTAAGTTTTAAGTATGGGGGAGGGAATTTAGGTTTAGGTATAGGTTTCATTTTTGTGTTTTTATTTTTGAGTTTGCTTTTGTTTTTGAAAAAAAAAATCTTTGAGAGGAAGTCAGTTTTACCCTTTGTTTTGGTGGTTTCTGATGAGTTGAGGTTGAGGATGTCATAAGCAAGATTCAACTAAGCTTGAAAAATTGATAACATGATTGAATAAGTAATCCTCCAATTTGCAATTACTTAGTTTAGTTCTTTTCCTTGAGAATAGTGATGACTAAATTTCATAGACAAAAGCTGGTGAGATTTTGAGCCTTTAGACTGACACATTCACATTCGTCTCATTTTTTTTCATGAGAGATATTCTTCCATGGATTTGTTTCTCTAGAACTTCCCTTGATTCTCTTTGAGATAACATTGATACATGCATGCATTAACATGACTAAGGCCTTCTTTGTTATGAACTACATGAGTAAAATAGCCTACCTTATGATTAATTTTTCCTCTTGTTGAGCCCCTTTGAGCTTTATAGATTTTTATCATGAACCTATGTTACGAGCTTGAAACCCAGAAAAATAATAACTTTACCCAAGTCATAAATCTAGTGGAGCATAGATTATCATTTGCTATGTATGGGTGTACAAGAAATAAAGTATGGGGGTGTCAAAATTTGTGGAATGACTATGATTGGTGAAATAGAACAGATTGTTGTTCTTAAAAGTGAAAAAAAATTATGTCAAAGTGAAAAAGAGAAAAAGAGAAAAAGAAAATATCAAAATTCTAATGGAAGAGATCTATTTATACATCATGTATTCAAAGGTGAAACATGTTGAAGAAAATAAGTGATTTTACACATCTTATATATTTAAGCATGAGTTGATTTATTTATACTTCACTAGTTTCAATGGCTTTTGAGCTACATCTCCAAATATTTCTCACCTTTACCCTAAACCCCATTATAACTCATGAAAAGTCCTTATGATTCATGATATGCATGTGATCTTGATGATGGAGAATGAGAAGATATGCAAGCTTATGGTAGATCATTTTCAATGAAATTTTGGATAATTTTAGCATCACTCCATATTTTGTTCATAACTCTCTCATCTGACCTCCAATTGCGATAATTAAAGATGTTCTGGAAAGAGCATAAAATATTTTAGAACTTTAGTATTTGGAGCTTTTAGACATAAGGACTATATTAAGAGGAACAATAGGAAGAATGCCAAAGTCAGGCTGAAGTGCAGAGGAGAAGAAACAAGGAGCAGAGCACCGGAGGCAGCAGACCGGTGCCGCTGGCACCAACTCATGTCACACCCCTACCACATCGGGTAGCAAGGTGGCACCAACAATGCCCAACTCTATTCCCCACTTTTTGAAAGCTATAGAAATTGTTGTTTTGCATATTTTTGACTTCGTATAATTAGTAGTTTCCTAGGGTTTTTCAGCGTTCTTTTTGCTACAGTGTGAGGACGTTTTGGCAGCTTTCGACAGACAACCTTCTTTTTCTCTCTTTTCTATTTTATTTTCTTTATGATTTCATGGCCCTGCATGGCTAAAGTTTTATTCTTGATTTAAGAAGATAGAAGCCTCATAATCAATATACTGTGAGATCTGATTTGCTTTAATTGCTCAATTTATACTTTGAGTATTGGATGTTCTTCTTTGTTCATGATTATGATTGTTATGTTTAAATGCTAGGAGATCTACTAGTTTATTATTCATTTTAATTTATTGCTAGATTAGATATCAAATCCATAATTGTTTGATCCCTCTAATTTTGAAACAACTAGGGTTTAATAATTTGTTGGTTTTGTAGTTATTAAATCTTAAGAAGAATATTTAACTAAATTAAATGCAACCATGTGTGCTTGTATTATCTAGCTTCATCAATCTACAAATCTTAAGGCTGCTATTAGATTAAATCACTAGTGCATGTCTAAGCTTGTTTAGTAGTTAGGGTTAATTGGATCGGTGTTTCAAATTAACTACATTGAAGGAGAGATAGGAAAAATAATTCCAATAGTGAATATTCAAAGTATGATTTGATTCATAATTGCATCAATGATTGGTTATGAGATTTTAATGGTGGATGTTAACTTCAACTAAGGTTTTCTTTTCTAATAGATTTTTTTTATAACACTTTCTTTATTACATTCAAACCCCTCCTTTCTTGTTCACATTACACAAAATTAAGCTAGCTACTCCTTGGGGGATTGACCCTTACACACACTACTACAAAAATTTGAAATTAGAGCAAGGTTCTAAATTTTTGTTGCTTACAATAGCACATCATTCTAGCATGCTCATGTCAACCAAAATATGTCACCAAATCATAAAATCATCAACTAATCAACATAAACTTCACCTAATCATAACATAATGTGCTCAAAAATCATCATTCATGAAAAAGAAAGATTTATCACAAGGATCATTAAATCACCAGGAAACATCCATCCTTCCTTCTAAATTATGTGTAATTACAATAAAAAACTAAGCCTATGTTATTGACCATTAAGAGAGAATCATGTTCAATTTCAATGTTTAATTGCATAAATGCTCATGGATTTTCTTAGCTAAGTAAGAAAAAAATAAAGTTCACAATCAAAAAATATACCTAAATTTCAAAAAAATTTCCCCTAAAAAACTGAATTTCCAAAACTAAATGCAATTCGAGAACATCTATTCTTTGATTTATTGTTGCATATTTTCTATAAAATTTCTAAAATCATTAACACAAAGGTTCTATTGAACTTCTATTTAGCACAGAAGCAATGCAAAAGCATAGTACACAAACACAGATGTACTCAGAACCAAACTAGAAGCATTTTAGAACTTCTTCAAAATCAAATGTTTTGAAATTTTTGCTCCAAAATTGAATTGAATGATTTGCTCCAAAATTGAATGTCAAATCGAGAAATTTACCTCCAAACTTAAACTAAACATTGTCTTCAATGTGACATAATGATAGAAGTTTAAGTTCAAGGATTTCTCTGAATGAAGTGCATTCTCATCCTCTTTCGATTTGGCCCTTTGCAAATTTCTAGCAATTTATCACTTGAAGAATTATTTGCAGTCCTCTGAAACTTCTATGCCTAATCAGAATTCTTCTTTCTTAATCACACTAAACACCAAAAATTAGTAAATTTCTAAAGAAAATAAATAAATAAAGAACTAACTAAATGCTAAGAAATCAAAGATAGTTGAGAAGCTTGGGTTACCTCCCAAGAAGCTCTTTATTTAACGTTTATGCAAGACAAATTCCTCCTTCATAGATTCTTGAATCCAATAATTTCATTTAACTACATTGGCAAGTCATCCTTCTGGAAATAAATGCAAATGTGAGTCATAAAGCAAAACTTCCATTCTAAGTTCAATGCTTCTTTGCAAATGATTTGATCATGATATCTCTTTGTTCGCTCCTTATAAATCTTTGCATTCTCATAAGCTCCATCTCTCAACTCCTCCAATTCATTCAATTGAAGCTTTCTCTCTTCACCTACCTTCTATAAATCAAAGTTCAATTTCTTGATTGCCTAATATGCTTTATGCTCCAACTCCATAGGTAGATGGCATGCCTTCCCAAAGACTAGTTTGTAAGGACTCATTCCAATTGGAGTCTTGAATGCAGTCCTATAGCCCAAAGAGCATCATTCAACTTCATTGCCCAGTCTTTCCTTGAAGTGTTCACTATCCTTTCTAGAATTGCTTTGATCTATCTATTGCTTACTTCAACTTGTCCAGACATTTGTGGATGGTAAGGTTTTGCAACTTCATGAGTGATGTTATACTTTTCAACAAAAGCTACAAATACCCTATTACAAAAATGAGTTCCTCTATCACAAATGATTACTCTTGGAGTGCCAAACCTAGTGAAAATTCTGTCTTTCAAAAATTTTAGCACAACATTAGCATCATTAGTTTTAGTGGCCATTGCCTCAATACACTTACATACATAATCAACAGCAAACAAAATGTACATGTTCCCATTGGATGGTGGGAATGGACCCATGAAATCAATGCCCCATATATCAAATAATTCAATAACTAGATTACCTGTGAGTGACATTTCATCTCGTTTACCAATGTTACCTATTCTCTAGCATCTATCACATGTAACACAAAAGGCATGAGCATCCTTGAAAATAGTCGTCCAGTAAAAACCATATTGGAAAACTTTGAGAGTAGTTTTCTTCCCTCCAAAATGCCCTCAACAGTTGAATGTGTGACAATATTTCAAAAATGCTTTGCTATTCACACTTAGGTACACAACGTCTAATGATCTAATCTGGACATATTTTAAACAAAATTGGATGATCCCAAAAGCAGTGTTTTGCTACAGATAGTTACTTCCTTTCCTGTGAATTTAGCATAGGATTAAAAACTCCCTTAACCAAATAATTAACAATATCAGCATACCAAGGTTCACTTCCCTTTATAGAAAATAATTGGTCATCAGGAAAAATCTCATTGATGGGAATGCTTACCTTATCTTTGTTTCGCTCAAAATCAGTCCCTTCCACTAACCAGGACAGATGATCAGCTACAATATTTTCACAACCTTTTTTGTCCTTGATTGTCAGGTCAAATTCTTATAATAATAATATCCACTTGATCAATTTGGGTTTGGCATCTTTCTTAGTCAGCAAATATTTCAATGCAACATGATCAGAATAGATAATTACCTTTGAACCAATCAAATATGAACAAAACTTTTCTAATGCAAACATAATTGCAAAAAATTCTTTTTCAGTATTGGAATAATTTAATTATGCTTCATTCAAAGTTCAACTTGCATAATTTTTTTCCTTGATTGTCAGGTCAAATTCTTATAATAATAATATCCACTTGATCAATCTAGGTTTGGCATCTTTCATAGTCAGCAAATATTTCAATGCAGCATGATCAGAATAGACAATTACCTTTGAACCAATCAGATATGAGTAAAACTTTACTAATGAAAACATAATTGCAACCAATTCTTTTTCAGTATTGGAATAATTTTATTAATGCTTCATTCAAAGTTCAACTTGCATAATGAATCACATGAGGCAAATTATCTATTCTTTGTCCTAAGACAACTCCAGTAGCAAAGTGAGATGCATCACACTTAAGTTCAAAAGGAATGGACCAATCATGAACTGCTAAAATTGGAGTGGAAGTTAGTTTTTGTTTCATGGTATTGAAAGTAATAAGGCACTCATTATCAAAATAGAAAGTCACATCTTTAGCTAGCAAGTTACACTGTGGTCTAGAAATTTCTGAAAAGTCTTTTATGAACCTTCTATAGAAACTTGCATGACCCAGAAAACTCCTCACTCCCTTGACTAAAGTGGGAGGGGGCAATTTAGCATTCACATTAGTCTTTGCCTTGTCAACTTTATTGCCTCTACTTGACACAATATGTCACCACACAATTCTCTGCTTAAATAAGAAATGACACTTCTCTCAGCTTAATGTCAGATTCATTTTAACTCATCTTTTTAGCACCATTGTCAAGTTATTAAGGCAATCATTGAATAAATCACCAAATATAGAAGAATCATCCATGAAAACCTCTATGAACCTTTCAATCATATCAGAAAAATATACATCATAGACCTCTGAAAGGTTGTAGGAGCATTGCACAGCCCAAAAGGCATCCTTCTGTAAGCAAAAGTTACAAATGGGTAGGTAAAAGTTATCTTTTCCTAGTCTTCTAGAGTAATGGGGACCTGATTGTAACCTGAAAAACCATCCAGAAAATAGTAGTAAGCATGACCTGCCAATCTTTCAAGCATTTGATCAATAAAAGGGAGAGGAAAATGATCCTTTCTTGTGGCTGCATTGAGTTTTTTATAACCTATGCACATTCACCATCCTGTAGTCATTCTTATTATTACCAACTCATTACTACCATTCTTAACAATAGAAATTTCAGATTTCTTTGGTACCACATAAACTGGACTCACCCATTTGCTGTCAAAAATTGGGTCGATAATACTTGTATCCAAGAGCTTAATCACTTCAGCTCTAATATCTTCTTGCATGTGTGGGTTAAGTCTCCTATGGGCATCCCTGAAAGGCTTTGCATTATCTTCCAACAAAATTTTGTGCATGCACACAGTGGGGCTAATTCCTTTGATGTCAGCTAATATCCATCCTATAGCCTCCTTGTTCTCTCTCAAGACATTAAACAACTTATTCTCTTCCTCAACAGTTAAGTCAGTAGTAATAATAACTAGAAGAGTATCATTAGCACCAATAAATACATATTTTAAGTTAGGGGCAATTACTTCAGTTGCATTTTTGGTGGTGTGATAATTAATTGTGCCAAATTGGAATTTAACTATGTCAATACCTCCTTGGTGACTTCATCTTCCCTAACTTCCTCTGCTCTATTCAAACTTGCTTTCAACCTTTTGATTTCTTTATCTTCAATAATGACTTCTTCAATTGTAAGTACCAGCACCAATTTGTCTTTTATTTCCTGCAACACAAAAGTGGATGATACAAGTGAGTCCAAATCATTTATTTGAAAACAACCAATAGTATCTTTAGGATCTGAAGGGAATAACAAAGAATTGTAAACAAAAAATTCCATAGTCTCATCCAAAATAGTTATCTTCAGTTTCCCATTTTGCACATCAATGATTATCCTAGTTGTTGCCATGAATGAATGCCCCAGAAGAATAGGCACCTCTCTTTCTGGAGTAACTTAACTCTCCATGTCTAACACAACAAAATCTGTAGGAATAAGAAATTTATCAATCTGCACCAATATATCTTCTACAATGCCTCTAGGATCTTTAACTAATCTATTTACAAGCTGTAGAGACATTGTAGTGGGTTTTAATTCTTTCAAACTAAGCTATAAGTAAATAGAATAAGGCATCAGATTTATACTTGCTCCTAAATCCAACATAGCTTTTGCCTTATTTGTTCCTCCAACAGTAATTGTGATATTAAAACTACCTGGATTTTTCAACTTTGGTGGGAGATTTTTCTGCAGCACTACACTAGCTGCTTCTAACACTATCACCTTTTCACAAGGCTCATATTTATGCCTCCTTAAGGTTAGTTCCTTCAAAAACTTAGCATACGTAGGCATGTTCTTAATCATATCAAGCAAAGGTAAGTTAACATTAACTTTGGATAGGATATCATAAACATCAGAAAATAATTTGTCTAATTCGCTTTGCCTCAATCTTCTTGGAAAAGGAACTGGTGGATCATAAGGTGGTGGTGGTTTATAGTTGACTGGAGGGTTAATTATTGGAAACACAGCCTTCCTTGAGGTTGCCTCCTCTACTTCATTTTCCTTGTTCTTATTTGTTCCTTCGGAAGCATTAGATGCATCAGTTTCTTTCTCAACATTATTGTTAATTACCATTCTACTTCTCAATGTTGTCACTGCTTTTGCTTGCTCTATCTGACTTGGAAACTTTCCAGGCATGTGACTCTGCACAGCTTCTACAATCTGCCCTAATTGTGTTTCTATCTTTTTTATTGATGCCTTCACATTCTGAAATCTTGATTCATTATTTTGGAACTGAGTCTGAGTTACTTGAATGAAACTTTGCATAGTTTCCTCAAGAGTAGGCTTTTTGAGTTGGAAAGAAGTTCTAACTTGATTCTGATTCTGATTGTTGTTCCATGAAAAGTTTAGATGACTTCTCAAACCAGGATTATAAGTATTAGAATAAGGATCATTACATGGTCTCTGGATGAAGAAGTTCATTGCATTCACTTGTTCAGATCCTCCTGCAAAGTTTTCATTTGAAGGAAAAACATTGGGTGAGTGCCATGAATTACCACAAATTAAACATACCTCAGCATGGGAGGGTTGTTTCAAGTTCCCTATCATAAAACACATGGTCTTCATCTATCTGGTAAGCTCCGATACCTACATGGGAAGTTCAGTGTTAGAATTTACTTCATTACATACCTTTAGCCCTTCCTCTGACACTCTTCTGTTCGAAATTTGCTCCAAGCATCTCATATAGATTATAAGTCTCCTCTGGAGTCTTCTCTCCCATTGCTCCACCTACAGCATTATCAACTATGGCTTGGGATGGTTGTGTCAGTCCATCATAGAAAAATTAATTGAGTAATTCAAGAGGATATCTATGGTAAGGGCATTATATCAATAGTGTCTTAAATCTTTCCCATGCTTCATGGAATGCTTTCCCATCCATTTGAGAAAAAGTGGCAATCTTACTTCTCAATTCTGTAGTTTTAGCATGGTAATAAAATTTACTAATAAACTTGTTATAAATTGTATCCCATGTAGCCAATGATCTAGGAGCCAATGTCATGAACCGGATTTCTGCTGCCTCCTTCAAGGTGTAAGGAAAATATCTCATGCACAACTAATCTTCAGTTAAACCTTGCAATGGAAAAGTTTGAATAGTTACATAGAAATCATGCATGAATGTTATGGGATCCTCTGCAACTATACCATGAAAAGAAGGAAGCATGTTAAAGTGTAAATGCTTTAACTCATACTTCTTGGCAATATCATTCAAAACAATGCATGAAGGAGAGATTCCTATCGTTGGGCGTGCAAACTCTTTCATAAGCAGTTGGGCTTGTTGAGCCACACAATTTTGCATGTTGTCAGTCATCTAAATGTCTTCTTCAATTATGCTATCTGTCTGTATTTCTACTGTATCAATGTTATCATTCAAGAGCAACAAAATTGGATTTGGTGATCACCTTCCTTGCATTCACAATTTTGCAAAAGAATAAAAGCAAGAATTTAAAATTCTAAATAAAATAAAATATACTAATTAAAATAAAAAATTATAACTATTTTAATCAAACCAATTTGAACTAGTTCCTTAGCAAATGCACAAAAAATTTGATGGTGAAATTATAGTTCCTCGCAAGTGCACGATTGTATAGCAGTATAGTGTGCTTAGTAAGGGTTGATCCCATAGAGAATTGTGAAATTGGTTCAATTATGTCTAGTTACTAAAACTAAGTTGTCCTAATTCAACAAGATGAATTCAAGGCTAAGTAATTAGAAGTGTAATGAAAATTAACAGCAAAAAATGGTAATAAG
>JAYJMB010088601.1:0-19172 GCA_036873735.1 Pouteria campechiana | reverse complement strand
GTAGACTTGTACATAAATTTAGAACTTTAAGTAAATGAATAAGCAATAAGAGTGAAAGATTCAAACTCCTTGATTGAGAAGAGATTTAGACTTTTAGAGCTCTGATAGAGTTGTATCCATTGGAGTTGAACTTTGAAGGAAGATTTTGAATGCTCAAAACTTGAGCTTCTTTTATCTCTCATATATATTCAATGATATTCAATTATTATACTCTTTTGTTTTTGAATCTCTCTTTTATAGATTGATGGAGTATTTTCTATTGTTGATTTTGGAGATATTCAAACATTCAAAAATATTTCTCTTTACTTTATCTTTTGTCTAACGTCTGACTTTGCTACAATATGATATCAGTCAGCAACTTTGTTGCTAACTTTTCCAAAACATTCACTTTCATATCAAGTGCTCCAAAGTTGGTTCTTCAGATATTCTAAAGAGATGAGTGATCAGATAGTATCTTTAATAATTTTGGATAATCTGATTAGTTTTCCTCAGATTCTCCAAAGTGATTATAATCCTTCTTAGTTGCAACAGTTCTTTGTAGGGAGAAGTTAGGATTTTCTTAACTTTTAATGCTTTTAGAAAAGTAATCTGAAGCTTTGTTTAGCATCTTCCAAGCATGTATGTTTACTCCAAAATATACTTGAATTCACTCAGAAACATGACTCTAAGTTCTCCGAAGCATATCTATTTACTCTGAAGCATACATGACAGTTTCGAAGTTTCTTGATTATCTTCAAAGTACGCTCTAACACTTTTGAAGATTTGAAAAATACTTCAAAGTGTGCTTGTGACAACTCCGAAATACGCTATGAGGATTCCGAAGCTTGTCTTGCATTTTCTCTGAAGCTTTGCAATAATCTTCGAAGTATGCCACGATACTTTGAAACTTGTCCGAAGCTTCTCTGTAATGACTCTAAAGTGCATTGTAACAATTTTGAAGCTTTCCATTTTAGTCGGAAGCATGCCTATGAAGACTTTGATGCTTTCTAATTTGCTCAAAAACTTTTGTTTACTCAGAAACTTGTCTAAAGCCTTAATTAATTTATTCCGAAGCTTACTATTAGATCTCTGAAGCTTGTCTAAATGTCTCCAAGCCATGCTCTAACAATTCTGAAGCAATGACTTTGTTCTCCAAAGTTCATTGAAAAGTCTCCTAAGCAATCCAATTTGCTCCAAAACACATTAAAATGATTTTGAAGTTGCTTATGTTGGCTCCAAAGCATGTATTCAACACTTCAGAATTTTTGTTTTCTTGATTTAAGTATATGTGTAATTTATATACTTAATTTTGAAAGAGCATTTACTTTATGTCTTTTTTTTGTCATCATAAAGGTTATTCTCA
The DNA here is from genome assembly GCA_036873735.1 of Pouteria campechiana. Taxonomy (NCBI): domain Eukaryota; kingdom Viridiplantae; phylum Streptophyta; class Magnoliopsida; order Ericales; family Sapotaceae; genus Pouteria; species Pouteria campechiana. The sequence goes on along the minus strand of JAYJMB010088601.1, from coordinate 17,830 downwards.
AGTTGAGTGTGAGTTAATATTTCTACAATATTGTTGAAAATAAATTGTTAGTACCTTAATGTTTCACTCGTGTCTTTGCTCATCATCAAAACATTCTTGGTTAAGAATGTTCGTTATCAAAATCAAGCTAGTTAACATGGTTCAACATTCTCCCCCTTTTCGATGATGACAAAATAGTGAGTGACATACCTTTCAAAACTTGTCTAAAAATAAATTTAAAGCAAATTATTTTGTAGATATTTCAGAAAAATTTCAATTGACCAAATGAGTGCAGCTTCCCTTGAGTGGATGCACATTATTTTAGCTGAATTTCATGTAATAGAAATTTTCATTTTTTGCATCTGTCATTTTAGTTTATATTACATTATCATATTTTCTCTACCTTTTTGTCATAATCAAAAAGGTGGAAACAATCATCAAGAGTTATATATAATCATGTGAAAGAAAAAAATGCATATATATATTGAACTTTTCAAAATTTAAGATACAACGTAGATACATGAGAGAAAATACAAAAGAAATTACATTAGAGAGAAAAAATGTAAAATTTAGCAGATCTATTGAGGGGTTTGGTTTTCTCTAGTAGGTCCTAAGAAAGACATCTTGAAGAGGTGGAAGAGGTGGCTTGGGTTCAGAGGAAGATGGTGTGAGAGAGGGCTTGGATGTTCGAGCCCTATTTGATGGAGGAGGGATGAAAAATGGATTCTTTGGAACTACCACAGGAGGTTCATGTGTGTATGCAATGTGTCCATATTCATGAACATATATGAGATCAATTCTCTCTCGAAATGTTGGATCCAGCAGTTCAGGAAAGACTGCAGGAAGCCCTTTCACGAGATTTTTTGTGTTTCCATTTATCCAAGCTTAATACTCCTGATGGTACATAGTGATTCTCTCAAAAGGAGCCTTCTTATGCTCTTTGGGAGGTGAAATTTTAGGCTTCCTTTTTGGTTTTGAGGTGGATTGACGAGATGAAGAAGGTGATGGTTTTAGTTTGGAAATTGGTTTTTGTTGTGGTTTTAGGACTAGTTTTGGTTTTGGGACAGCAGGTGGTTTTTTTGTTTTGGTAGTGGAAGGAGGTAGTTTTTTGGGGGTTTTGACTTTTGAAGTAGGTGAAGAAGGTGGTGGAAGAGGTTGACACCCTGGTGGAGACTGTATTTGCCTTATTTTGTCTTAGAGAGAAGGATCATTCATTTGAGGATATGGGAGATGCAGATTATCAGCAATGACCTCTAGGTTGGCATTGTTATAGAAAGTGAATTCTTTCTTGGTGAGAATAAAGAATTTATAAGGACCTAATGGAGATGGAAAATCTTTTCTTGGAGGTTTTCACATTGGAAGCCTTTGAAGGAGTTTCTCAAAGTAATTTTGAAGAATTGACTCTTTATTAAGGATGTGAATTTTGTGGTTCTTTGGAGTGAAAGGAGGATCAACAAGAAGTAGAGTCCTATGAAGAATGTTAGGATTTTCAAGTTTAGGAAATGGATATTCCTGATGAGATAGATGAATATTTTGAGAAAAAAATATTCTAACAACTTCAGAGTTGATTTTTGACTTGATCCTAAACTCTGACTCTGTCATCTTGATTGGATTAAATATACAAAAGAGAAAATCAGGATTATCATTGATAACTTTTCTTTGCGGAGGACTTTGTGGTGGACAACTTATAGGGGGGGTCCCATTTTGGTAGGATTTTCTCAATTCTTTTAGGGAAAAATATCCTTCTCTGATATATTCCATCAATAAATCCATGGGATTTTCATATTGTGATGAAATCCAGATATAATACAAGGAAGTGTGAGTGTTATCTTCTATGTTGGAATTGATGGTGGTGGTGATGGAGGAGAAGTTTGTGTTTGTGGAAGGGGAATGTATGGAATGATGGAAGTTGAGTAGGTAGGTTGATTCATAGATTGATTAACCTCTGGAATTGTGGGGGATAACGGATGTGGAGACATTGAGGGTGAAGACATCACTGTAATGGGAGAGTATGGTCTGGGTGGAGAGAAATGATGGGAAGGCGATGGAAAATGAGCTGGAGGTGGAGAAAAATGAGGATGAGGTGGTGAAGAGTGTGGATGATAGGTTTAACCTCTGAATGATTTTGCTAAAGCTTGTAGAGAATCAAGTCTCTGGTCAATCTTATTAGCTCTAAGAATTATGGAAGACATAGCAGTGCTAAGAGTATGGTCTATTCTATTAATTTAAAGGGCTAGAGTAGACAGAAAGTGTTCAATCATGGTTATTCTATCCTCTAGGTCCTTTGAGATAGGTTATGGAGTGGGAATTGATGAGGTGGATGGTTGATTAGTGTGAGAGGTTCTGATGGGTGAAGGGGTTCTGATGGGGGTGGGTGAAGGTATTTCTACTGCTGTTGTATCTTCATGTACATCTTCTCCCAAAATTTCTTCTACAATATCTTCAATATCTATTCTTTGTTCTTCTCTTGAAAGTTCTTCTATTCTCTCAGCTTCTACTTGTTCCTCTCTACTAGAGAATTCCTCTTTTCCTCCTACTGATGGGCTGATGAACTCTTGTCTTTCCATTATCTCTGCTTCTTCATGTAAGGAGAGTTCTTATCATTGTTCAGTAGCCTATCTTATAACAATGATATCATTTTCTCTTTCTAGACTTTCATGGGTCTGGATCCTTTCAACTGAGTTGCTCTTCTTGATCTTTCAAAGATCCAACCATGCGCAGTATGCTAAAAGCCCATTCTTTTTGGAGCTTTTTCATCCAATTTGTCTGTGTTCCTTGGAAGCTCTTCATTCTCATTTAAGACATCTACTCCTGCTTCCTTGATCAGCTTGGTCAAAGCCATGCCATAAGGTAAAGAAAACCTTGTGGTGCTCTTGATCAAGTGCATATGGTCTATCATAGTCTAGCCAGATGTAATTTTCTTCTATTCTTTAATCCCATATGATTCTAGCATCTTTCTCAGATATATCTCCTACAGCTCCTCTTCTAGGATATACATTGTTCATAATAATGAGATAAGCTAGCGTGAGATTTGCATTCAAGTGAGTAGCATGCAAATAATTCTCCTTTTCGTCTACCTCAGTTTCTACTAAGTCTGAGAATAGCATTGCTCTTGAAGGCCATACAATTCCTTCTTCTTCTTCAGAGAGATTGAAGCAATTTCATAAAATTTCTTGGTATATTTCGATTTCTATTTCTCCTATCCATGATCTTTTTATTCTAGTGTTGAGATTACAGATTAGAGCTCTTACTAGTCTCAAATACAAGCTGTCTTTGTAACTCACATAGGCATCGCAGCCTTGGTATTTAAACCATTCAGATACTTCAAATTCCAATCCAAAGGCTCTAAAATTAAAAATTTTTCTTTTTATTATCCTCCTATCCTCATATCTTTTTGTAAGTCTAGAGTAATCAAAAGAGCTATTCAGAAAGATTACCTCCAGTGTATTAGTTTCTCATCTTGCCTTCTTGATTGCTCTTTTATGTGAAGAATTTTCTCTTTCCTTTCTCTTGCTTTCTGCTCCTTTTGTTCTCGCCATTTTGATAGAATGTTCTAGGTTTTTGGAAAGGAAATGGGATTTTTGGGAGTTAAGTTGAAGAAAGCAAGAAGGTGGATGGAGAGAAATGAAACTTAGATTTAAAAGAAGCGGGAAGATGGATCGTCTTCTTTGAAATGGGGCTTTCGGGAGTTTGGAGAAGAAGGGTTTTAGCTTTCAGAGAGTTTGCAGGCACTTGAGTGCCTTCAGATTAGATTGATAGATATAAAATGATCTCCAAAATACTAATGTGTTTTGGCTTTGGATACTCTGAAAGAGACCTTCAGAGGAGATGATTTAATTTATGGTTTCAGATATTCCAAAGCATTGCTTCGGAGGCCTTTGCCAATCTTTGGATACTTTTGTTTGGGCCTTCGGAGACTTTAAAGTCCAAAATCTAACTTAACTTCGAAACTTTATAAGATGGATTTTTGGAGTTGTGGGTTTTAGGTAATATATATTAATTATTAATTCACATTTATTTAGGAATTATTACCAAGATAGATAATTAAATATGTATTTGTATATTTCTTGAAACATGAAAGATTTGAATTTATTTCATTTTCTATTTTACATAGATGAAAACATAGAATGGCTAATTTATTTGATAAATTAAGCATTTTATGCATTAGGATCTAGAATGCCTAGTTCTCTTCTTATCATGTTAAATCTTTCTTCTAGTAATGGTTTTGTGAAAATATCTGCTAGCTGATTTTCTGTTGGGATAAATTCTAAGCTAATGTCATGGTTTTGAACATGGTTCCTAATAAAATGATGCCTGATTTCTATATGCTTAGTTCTAGAATGTAGAATTGGATTCTTAGTCAGGTTTATAGCATTAGTGTTGTCATATCTGATAGGTATATCAACAAAGTCAAGGCCAAAGTCTTTTAATTACTATTTCATCCATAGGATCTGTGGACAACAACTGCCTGTTGCTACATATTCAGCTCAGTAGTTGATAATGCAACTGATGTTTGTTTCTTAGAAAACCATGAGATGATCATGCTTCCTAAAAATTGGCAATATCTTGAGGTACTCTTTCTATCTATCTTATATCTAGCAAAATGCGCATCTGAGTAACCTATTAAATTAAAATATGAACCTCTTGGATACTATAATAAAAAATTAGGTGTATCTAATAGATATTTAAATATTCTTTTTATAGCAATAAGATGTAATTCTTTTGGTTCTGATTTGAATTTAGCTTATATGCATACACTAAACATTATGTCAGGTCTACTAGCAGTTAAATATAGTTGAGATCCTATCATACTTCTATAAAGTTTTTGAGAAATAGACTTACGTCTTTCATCTTTGTCCATTTTTATTGAAGTACTCATTGGTGTCCCATACCTTTTTACATCTTCAATATTGAATTTCTTTAGTAGTTCTTTTGTGTATTTGGCTTGGAGAATGAAGATTCCTTTTTTCATCTGCTTAATTTGCAGTTCCAAGAAGAACTTGAGTTCACCCATCAAGCTGATTTCAAATTCTACCTGCATTGTCTTAGAAAATTCCTTGCAAAGATTTTCATTAGTTGTACCAAATACTATATCATCAACATATACTTGAACTATGAGAATATTTTTTATTGCATGCTTAATGAAGAAAGTAGTGTAATCTTTGCCTCTTGAAAACCTGTTCTCAATGAAAAATTTGCTTAACCTTTTATACTAGGCTCTAGGATCCTGTTTTAAAGCATAGAGGGCTTTCTTAAGTTTGAATACATGATCTACATTATGAGGATCTTAAAACCTAGGTGGTCGTTCTATATAGACCACTTCATTAATAAATCCATTTAAGAATGCACTCTTTACATCCATTTGATATAACTTGAAATTCATAAAGGATGCAAATGCAAGTAGCATTCTAATGGCTTCAATTCTTGCAAAAGGAACATATGATTCTTCAAAATCAATGCCTTCCTCCTTATAGTACCTTTTTGCTACTAATCTTGCTTTATTTCTCACTACAATTCCAAATTCATCTAATTTGTTCCTAAAGACTCATTTAGTTCCTATAGCAGATTGATGATTTGGTCTTGGAACAATAGTCCAAACATTATTTCTTTTGAATTAGTCTAATTCTTCTTGCATAGCTGAAATCCAGTTTTCATCTTCTAAAGTCTATTCTATGCAAGTTGGTTCTATTTGCGAAATAAAAGAAAAATTGCTACATACTTGGTGATAAGAAGATCTGGTTCTAAGTTTATCATATACGTCACCAGTTATCTGACTTTCACGGTGATCATACATAAATCTCCAATCTTTGGGAGAAATATCGTTACCTTCATTGTTTACCTTAGTGATGGATGGTCCATTATCTTTTTCTTCTTCATCCATCTATGTTTCTGAGTGAGAGGGTTCCCCTTCTTTGTCTTGTATTTTCATTTTCTCAACTGAAGTTATTGGTTCACCAATCTCATCATCAAAATCAGTTGTCCTCCTAAAGGAATTAGTATTATTATCAAACTTAACATGAATAGATTCTTTTACAGTCTTACTCTTCAGATTGTAGACTCTAAATGCTTTACTAACAATATAATAACCAAGGAAGATGCCTTCATCAATTTATCTTCAAATTTGCCTCAGTTTTCTTTGCCATTATTAAGAATAAAGCATTTACAACCACAAGCATGAAAATATGAAATATTTGGTTTCTTGCCATAATATAATTCAAATGGAGTTTTGTTGAGTATGGATCTAACAAAGATTTATTAATAATATAACATGTTGTGTTCATTGCTTCGGCCAAAAATATTATGGATGATTGTATTCACTCAACATTGTCCTTATCATCTCTTGCAAGGATTTGTTTTGTCTTTCAGCAACTTCATTTTGTTAGGGTGTTCTTGGAGCAGAGAAAGTTTCAAGAATTCTATTATTTTCACAGAAATCAGTGAATCTATGGTTTTCAAACTCTCCACCATAATTACTCCTTATGGCAACTATATGAGAGTTTTGTTCATTCTATACACATTTGAAAAATTACTTCAAAGAATGAAAAAGGCTTCATCTTTGGATGTTAGAAACATTACCCAGGTAAATCTACTAAATTCATCTACAATAACATATGGATGATGTTTTCCTCCAAGGCTTCTTATTCTTGTTGGACTAACTAAATCCATATGTAGCAACTGAAGAGGTTTATTTGTGTATACTTCTTTATTTGATTTGAATAATTCTTTTGCTTGCTTAACTTTCATGCAAGCATCATACAGCTTATTGTCAAATTTGAGTTTTGGTAAGCCAACAACTAGATCCTTATTATATAGTATTTCAATCAGATTCTTGTTAGCATGTCCCAGTCCTCTATGACACAACATGGGTTCATTTTCATTAACAATAAGACATTTAACTTGGATATCACATAAATCCACCAAATACACATTTCCATGTCTCTTTCCAAGCACGACAACTAAATTTGAACTATCTAATATTGAACAAGTATGAGATTCAAATATAATTTTGTAACCATTATCTAGAATTCTCTTACACTTAAAAGATTGTGTTTCAATCCTTTTACTGATAAAACATTTGAAATTGTAATATAGGGAGGTTAGCCAATTTTACCAATTCCAACCACTCTACCTTTTCCGTTATCCCCAAAGGTAACTGTTCCTATGTTTTTAGCTTTTAATTCTGTGAACAGCTCCCTTTCTCCTATCATGTGTCTTGAGCAATCACTATCAATGTACCACTTGCTATTCTCTATAGCTCTCAAACACACCTGCAGCAATGAAATTAAGCTATAATTTACCCATTTAGGAGGCTGCCAAGTGGCAGTAACATAAATTTTTAAAGTCTTTTTATTCCATTTCAAAGCCATTTTCATCTTGTTTCTTCCCCTTTCATGCCCTAACCTTGTTTAACTTTTTTTCTTGCCTATTTAGCTAGGAAATCATCATGCCTAGCTAGAAAAACTTGTAATCTTTTAGTTAAACCCAATTTTCACTCATTCAAATCATGAAAAATGGTACAAAATGGAAGAGACGTCAGATTTCCTCCAAAGAAGGTGCAGCATGGAGATGGGAGCTTGGTCCTTCGTTTGGGAAGGACGGCTATGCTTGAAAGCTGAGGTAAGCTTGATTTCCCAACCAAATCTTAGATTTTTGATTTTAGGGTTTTGGGAATTGATGAAATTTGGGGCTTAAATTGATGCATATGCTTATAAATTCATGGCGGAATGGCTTAATATAATGATTATGATGATTTGGCATGAGAAATAGGGTTTTTGTGAATAGTAAACAATTGGGGATTTTTTGATTTTTATTGAATTAATCATGGAGTAAATGATTAATAGCATGATTATAATGTTTTAGAATATGTATGGAGTGATTTGGACTAGTGAAATCAAAAGTATAATTATGCCTTAATTAGGGGTTAATGAGGATTCTTGTGAATGGACTATGTAATCTATGAATTGACTAGATTAAAAGCTTAATTGAGTTATTTATATATTGCTTAAATGGTAATCATGTAAGATGCTAGAGAAATATGTCAAACAAGAAAGTTTCTTGTGAAAATTATGGCTTGAGATTGGCTATAAGAGAGATATTAATATAATTATGGAATACATGATTACAAATGATTAAATAAATGGTATTGTGGCCCTGTACAGGATGATCTAAGAAGGATGAAAAGACAGAGTGGGAGGAAAGTAGTTTGGAGCTAAAGGCCTAAGGTAAGGAGGTTGCCTTCTTTGTTTGTTGAATGTATGTATGGGGATATGGAATATATCCCATGGTTGATTCCGGGCATGTATGTTTTGGATGGGGGATAGTAGTTATTCCGTGTTTAGTTTTGGACTAATGTTGTATGAGGGATTGTAGATATCTTGTGCTTGTTTAAGATGAATGTTTGTTGGGTTTGAAAAATGCATGAATGATTGGGGACATGGAGTATTGCATGAATGTTTATATGTGTAAGGCTGTGAACATTTGTATGCATAAACTTATGCATGTTGGATTGATGGGGTAGTGCATCCTCAGAATTATTTTATATTATATTAGTTATATATGAATGTTAGGGATAATAAGTATCCCTTGGAATTGAAATACATGGTATTTTGTATGTGATATGAATATGTGAGTAATGGGGATAGAGAGTATCCCAAAATATGCTTATTCTTATGCATGGATGTTTATCTGAAAGGGATAGGGAATATCTCAAGTGTGTGATGGAAAGAATAGATGGGATGAGTATATCCCATGTAAAGATTTGATAATATATTATATTAATGTATTTTTATGATATGAATTAATAGGGAAAGTATAATTCCCTATTATGATATTGTTAATGGGTGGCAAAGATGGGATAAGTGATATCCCATAGTTGTGTAGGTGGAATGATATATCATATGATTGTATGTATGACTGGAATGAGAAGCATTCCATAATAATATAGATATGTATAATGATGTAATGTGTATTGAAGGCACAACTGTAATATTATGCCTGTATGGCATAATTAGAAATGTAGTGCTTGCATGGCATGTATGGCGATATGAGACGCTTGTATGGCATGTATTGTGGTGTGATGAGCCAAAGTGGCTCGATTGTGATTTGAAGTGCCAGAATGACACTATATGTTATTATATGCCTAAATGGCGTAGGATGTATATAGACAGTATGAGGATTTTAGCCGCATGGTATGTTTATTTTTGTGTTATGCATCTCGGAGTGAGATGGAAGTACATTGTGATTATGGTTGTAGTGCATATGCCAGAAGGGTGTGTATCATGTATGGAATGGAAAAGGTCATGAGTATCATGGATGTATGCATTTTACTTGCATATGATTCATGTTCTGAGTTAGAACATGTATTCTACTTGATTATGCTTTGTTATAATTTTCTATTTTTGCCTACATACAGAGTTGCTTGGACTCACGCCTTCTTAATCTATTTTCTTAGTTGATAGGACAAGTAAAGAATTCCAACTGTGGGTTGGGATTGAGGAGCAAGAATTGAAGATATTATTATGATGGCATGGTAAATTGGGATTGGAATCCCATTGAAATTTGTAATTTATTATTTAATGATGAGATTGTATGATTGTATCAAATTGTAAATAATGTATGGCATGTCATAGTAAATCATTTAAGTATGAGATTGTATATGGAATTGTATTAATTTAGGGTGGAACACTTCCATCATGAAATGGTTCTAATCTTGGGTGGAGTTGTGAGTTTAGGTCTAGGTATTTTAGACATAATTGTTGTTTTATAGAATAGAAATGTACATTTATTTAATTTTATATTTTATATTAGGTATAATGTCCATAATACAAGGTAGACTGTCAGATTTTAGGTAGGACATTTCCCTTAAATCTTGGGAAATGGTGAGGTTTTGATAAGATTTCACTTAAGAGAAGGGAAATGGTAGTGTTCCACATCGGCTCCAATAGTGTGAGATGAAAATGCATAGAGTGGGGGTGTGGAGCATTACAGCCATGAAGCTTATTCTTATATGATGTTCTTCTCGATCCTTTTCTTTGGAGCTGAGTGAGCTGAATTGAGCTTCTTTTTCTCTTCTTCTTCACTTGAACTTTCTTGCATCATATTTTCTAGCATTTCCCATACAGCCATAGCTTTCTTCTTCTTTCCAAATTTTCTACTATTAGAAACATTCTTTTTGTCAAAGTAAGAGTTATAACTTTTCTTCTTGTCTTTTTGCTTTTTGTCTAGTTTTGGACAATCAAACTTCATATGCCCAGGTTTGTTGCAGTGGTAACATATAGGAACTTCCTTTTTCTTCTCTTTACTCTTGAAGTACTTGGAATTATTTCCAAATCTTTTCTTCTTGAACATATTTCTAAATCTTTTAGTGATAAGCCATATTCTCATCATCTTCAGTGGTTGAAGCATCTTTTAAAGATTCTTCATTTTTTGATTTTGCTTATAAAGCTATTGTTTTTTTGCCTTTAACTTCCATCTAGTGCTTTCAACTTCATTAGTACTTCATGGGTCATGAGTGATCCCATGAGTTCTTCTACTGTCACCTTCGTTGGATCTTTTGCTTCTTCTATAGCAGTCACTTTAGGCATCCAGTGTCTAGGCAGAGATTTCAAGTTCTTTTTGCTAGCTTGGGCTCTTCGTATTTTTCTCCTAAGCTCTTTAAGTTGTTGGTGATTTTATGAAATCTTCTAAACATTTTAGAAATCTTTTCTGATTCCTTCATAGAGAAGGCTACATATTCCTGCACTAGAATATTTAGTTTAGTCTCTTTTACCTAGTTTGTACCTTCATGTGCTACTTTGAGTTTATCCTAGATTTCTTTGGTTGAATCATATGCAAAAATCTTTTCAAACTCAGAAGAGTTTAAAGCACAGTAGAGGCAGTTATTCTGTAGTGTATTTGTCTTCAGTGTTAGTAACATTCTTTCCATTTTTCACTATAAGCTGCAACTGGTAATTTATGGTAGTTAAGAAATTTTGCATTCTCATTTTCTAATACCCATAATTGGTTTCATCAAATAGAGAGGGTCTGGAAGTAGATTGTCCTTCAGCAGATGTATTGTGGAACATATGTATTGTGGAACATAATGGCCAATTGAATCTTTTCACAAGTTAATATACAGGTAATTAAAATTTGACTAGTGAAGTCTGCTCTGAAACCACTTGTTGGTCCCTTATACAATGGTAGCTCAAGAGGGAGGGATGAATTGAGGTTTTAAAATTTTTGGCCAAATCAATCTTTTATGGTGCTGAATGAATGAGTGAAACAGATTGTACAATACATAATACAAGATTTTTATATGGTTTAGTCCTTCCTGGGTTCCTACTCCATTTCTCTGAGTCAGTCTCCTCTACTGCCTCTGGTTCAATGAATACCTTGATTAACTTGATCAAATACACATTAGTTTTATAGCAAGATCACCAACTAACTTACTGGTTTTCCTAGCTAACCAGAAACTTTCACAACTTGTTGGTTTTTAAAGCTCACCAACGAACTTATACCCTTTCAACAAGTTCCCTACTTGTTTATCTCAATATATAAACATCAAAGACTCTGCTTGTATTGCCAAACACTAAATCAAAGTGTATAGATTAATGCCTCTTACTTAGGCAGACTTGTACATAAATTCAGAACTTTAAGTAAATGAATAACCAATAAGAGTGAAAGATTCAAACTCCTTGATTGAGAAGAGATTTAGACTTTGAGAGATCTAATAAAGTTGTATCCATTGGAGTTGAACTTTGAAGGAAGATTTTGAGTGCTCAAAACTTATGCTTCTTTTATCTCTTGTATATATTCAATGATATTCAATCATTATTCTCTTTTGCTTCTGAATCTCTCTTTTATAGATTGATAGAGAATTTTTCATTGTTGATTTTGGCAGACATTCAAACATTTGAAAATATTTTTTTAACCTTATCTTTTTCTGATGTTTGACTTTGCTGCAATCTGGTATTAGTCTACAACTTTGTTGCTAACTTTTCCAAAATGTTCACTTTCATATCAAGTACTCCAAAGTTGGTTCTTCAAATAATCTGAAGAGCGAGTGATCAGATAGTGTCTTGACCGATTTCGAATAATCTGATTTGTTTTCTTCAGATTCTCCAAAGTGATTATAATTCTTCCTAGTTGCGACAATTCTTTGCAGAGAGAAGTTTGGATTTTCTTGACTTTTAATGATTTCAAAAAAGTAATTTAAAGCTTTGTTTAACATCTCCGAAGCATGTTTATTTACTTTGAAGTATACTTGAATTCACTACGAAAAGTGACTCCAAGTTCTCCGAAGCATACTTGACAGTTCTGAAGCTTTCTTGATTATCTCCAAAGTATGTTGTAACACTTCCGAAGCTTTGAAAAACACTCCAAAGTGCTCTTGTGACAACTCCAAAATATGCTGTGAGGATTCCGAAGCTTGTCTTGCATTTTTCCCTGAAGCTTTGCAATTGTCTCCGAAGTATGCTATGACACTTTGAAACTTGTCTGAAGCTTCTCTATAATGACTCTAAAGTGTGTTATAACAATTCTGAAGCTTTCAATTTTACTCAAAAGCGTGCCTATGAAGACTCCAACGGTTTCCAATTTGTTCTAAAACGTGTGTTTACTTAGAAACTTATCCAAAGCCTTGACTGATTTATTCCAATGCTTACTGTTAGATCTCCAAAGCTTGTTTGAATTTCTCCGAGCCTAGCTATGATAATTTTGAAGCATTAACTATTTTCTTCGAAGTTCATTGAGAAGTCTCTAAAACAATCCAATTTGCTCTAAAACACGTTAAAATGATTTTGAAGTTGCTTCTATTGGCTCCAAAGCATGTCTTCAACACTTCAGAATTTCTATTTTCTTGATTTAAGTATAGGTAAAATTCATATACTTGATTTTAAAAGGGCATTTACCTGTGTCTTCCTTTTGTCATCTTAAAGGTTATTCTCAAGTCGAGTGTGAGTTAATATTTCTACAACATTATTGAGAACAAATTGTTAGTACCTTAATGTTTCACTCATGTCTTTGCTCATCATCAAAACATACTTGGTTAAGAATGTTCGTCATCAAATTCAAGTCCATTAACATGGTTCAACATTTCAAGCTTACATTCTTTAGAATATAGAAATGAAACTTTAAGACACATAATTTTATCTTAACAATTATAAATATGATCCAATGTAGCACAATATGTAAGCCAAGTTAATTGCAATATAGATCATAGAGATTTTCTTCATTTTCTGATAACTTCCAAATATTCTTGCATAATGATTGCTCAATTAAAATACATACACTTCAAGCATACTAGACTACATTTCAAGCTTTCTAAATTATGAATATCATTAGCATATATCAAGTTCAAAATAAGTTTTCTTGTAATCAAAATTATACACATAATACTAACATTGGTGGTACAAGATATGCATATTTCATTTTAGATGATTATTCAAGATTCATTTGGATAATTCTACTGTGTAATGCCCCTCCTCCTTGGAGCATTACTAGTGGTAAATTCAGAGAAAATTCTGATAGAGTCTCCCCTGATTTACCACTGTTATCCTGTATACAACATGCTAAACTACAATAATTATATAACAAATACCCTCAAATATGCAAATATAATATGGCCAACTCCAGGCACTACTATTTTCTACACAAATTATATAACTGTTACCTCCAAAACACACATCACCACAACACCCACAGTCCAAGATCGGGGTACACTATACCCTAGCTATCAAATCATATACACCCACACCATAAAATGATACCGACTCGAATACTGATACATCATACTGGCTTTTTGTATCTGCCAATCCATAATTACCTCTTATACCCATATATGCCCCACCAGCATCCCCACACTCCTCCCCGAGAGGCACACAAACTGTAATACTACCCTTTCACTCTTCAACATGTTAGGTCCATCTTGGCACTCCCGGCTAGAATCCTGCCAAGCCTACACAACCATATTACTATATCCAGTGGCACCCCTCCCTCATCACCTCACAAGAGTACTAGTTCTCCATAAATATGCCTACACAAGCTACTCAGTCCGATTATAGCAATTAGGCCATCCAAGCCAATAGCAATGCTCAACCACGCTGGCTGCCCACACAACTGCCCACTGGCCAACAAGGTCACTCCTCACCACATGGTGGACATAGGTTGGCCCCACGGCCATCATAAAATACATAACTAATTACATTGGGCTCCGCGCCAATCAGGCACCAAAACTAAATTTTATCGGTACTCCCGGGGGCGTAGAATACATGTACATAATTTTTAAAATTAAATTCTTATTTACTATTTTATAAATATCAAATTGACTTAAAAATAGTTTTATATACTCCCAATAATGAAAAATGTTTGATCCCAATTTCATGTCAAAATAATGTAAATTGATCAATTTAAAATTAAAATATTAACATATAAAGAAAAAATGTTAGATGAAATTATACATCTCTTTTTCCACTAAATATTTTTATGTCAATTCCTCATAATAGAATAGACATTTTGTAAAAGTTTTAGCTTAAATTAATGCAAAATGAGAAGACTAAAAATAAAGCAAACTTTCAAAAGGGTGGGACGCTATCAGTATCTCATTTTCAGGGTATTTAATGTTCATATTTTTTTGAGGGGTCAAACGGTGGACTTTGTTCATGAAAGTTAATATGATAGTATTAAGTTATATATATTTTAACTCAAGAATTTTATTTTGGTAAAATAGCATTAAATTGGGTTTTAATGAACCTCAAGAGGGGTACTTGGTAAGGTGTTCTATCAGTGCACTGTTCATCCGCATTTCATTGTTTTCAATGCAATTTAATTCATGCTAATACAATGCATTAATTATGTTTGCATTGGAAAGATAATGAATGTTTAAAATCATGTAGCTCATATAAAAAAATTTCAGATGTTTCAGATTACAAGTGCCCAAATTGTAATCATTTAAAGAAATCAAATTGAACTTAAAATAACTTAAAACAACTACTTGCTTACCTTAATTAATTGAGAAATTTGCACAACCCTCACACTCCAATTTCCAGCCTCTAAAAAATCCTTAATTCCCTATTAAAACTTTTAGCAAACCCCCTTGAATTAGGGTTTGAAATTCCTTGAAGATAAATCAACTTTTGCATAATATTCTTTCATAAACATTATCACCATTTAAAGTAGATTAAGCACTTACCTTAATCTTTAAATTCCTTTGGTGGTTCCACTAATTAGCAATACTTCACAAGGTTTGGGTGACTACCACTTCTTGATCTTAAGAAAAAATACATCCAATGACCCACTAATTACTTGAATCAAAATTTGCTATGGATCACTTGAAGCAAAATTGTCTAAAATGGAAAATTGGGATGATGGGGAGAAGGGTTTATGTTAGCTAGCATGTGCTAGAAGATGGAAACAATGGAAATGGGATGGGCATTGCAAAAACATAACTTTTATATTATTTGTTTTGGTAGTCTATGCTTAACCAACTTCTATGCACATTACTCTCTTGAATTTTCAAAATGCCATCAAATTATCATTATTTACACATGTGAGTCATCCATTTGATATATAATATACCCAAATCAATTTTCCATCTATTATTTTAATATTTTCATAATTTATTTTTCAATTAAATGTGATTAAATTAAAAATTTTCAGAAAGTACCGGTAACTCAGTTTTTCATCTTTCCACATGTAATTTTTAATTTTTCTTCACCTATTAATTATTAATTAACTTATGTCCTCATCATCCTCACATTAATATAGATATTTTATTCATTTATATAATTTTTTGATAATAAAATTCCTCAAAAATTTAATTTTACAGTATGTCGCATTGTGAAAATTTACATTTTTGAAATTTTTAGGGCCTTACATTCACTCTCCTTACAAAATGTTTCATCCTCAAAACTTAGATAATTAAATGAGGATATTTAACCCGCATTATATCCTCAAGCTCCCATGTAGCCTCGTCTTCTGAGTGACGACTCCACTATACTTTAACTAGGGAAATTATTTTGTTTCTTAACTGCTTCGCTTTCCTTTCTAGGATACAGATTGGCTGTTTAATATATTGCAGATTTTCACTCAACTGTACCTCATCCAATGCCAAAACATGAGAAATATCTGGTTCATATCTCCGTAGTGATGACGCATGAAACACATCGTGGATTCCACTCAATGAAGGTGGTAATGCTATGCAATAAGTCACCTTACCAATCCGTTCCAATATCTCATATGGCCCAACATATCTAGGGCTTAGCTTGCCCTTGGTGCCAAATTGTACAACACCTCTTATAGGTGACACTTTAAGAAAGACCCGATCTCCCACTTGAAACTCTATGTCCCACTGATGTGTATCTACATAACTCTTCTGGTGAGACTGGGCAACTCGGATCTTCCCTTTGATCAGGGCCACTTTTTCAACTGTATTTGCAATAATTTATGGCCCTATAATAACACTCCCCCACTTCTAACTAGTATAGGGGTGTTTGACACTTACGCCTATATAATGCCTCAAAAGGAGTCATGTCAATGTTGGAGTGATAGCTATTATTGTGGGCGAACTCCACCAAAGTAAGATAGTGGCTCCAAGATTTGCCCCATTCAAGAACACAAGCTCTCAACATGTCCTCTATCTACTGGTTCACCCTCTTAGTCTTTCCATCGGTTTGGGGGTGATATGTATTGCTGAAATCCAGACATGTACCCATAGGTTTATGCAGAGCTGTCCAAAACTTAGATGTAAACACTTATCCATAGTCATAAATAATGACCTTGGGCATACCATGTAGTCTCACTATCTCCTTCTGATAAATCCATGCATATTTCTCAGTAGTGTAAGTAGTGCAAACGGGAATAAAGTGGGCTACCTTAGACAACCTGTCCACTATAGCCTAAATACTATCATAACCAGTTGTAGTCTTGGGAAGGCCTATAATAAAATCCATAGTGATATCTATCGATTTCCACTTTGGATCTCAATTGGCTGTAATAACCCACCAGGCCTCTGATATTCTGCCTTCACCCTTTGGCATACTAGACACCTTTTCACATATTGAGCCACATCATTTTTCATGCCATGCCACCAATATTGTGACCTCAAGTCACGATACATTTTGGTATTGCCTAGGTGGGTATAAGGTGAATGGTGTGCCTCCTCTAGTACTTTCTGTATTATGGCAGAATGTCTAGGCAATGCAAGCCGATTTTGGTATCTTAGGATGCCATCAGCACCAATAATATAATCAGGTAGTCCACCACTTTGAGCTCCCTCTCTTAGTTTCTGAAATTCCTCATCTGTAGTTTCCATCTTGGCAGTCCAAATCTCATCTAGCAAAGTGGGCTGAATAGATAACTGACATAACTGTGCCACTAGCCCTCTTATTCCCACATACACTTTGTTTGCCTCATCTCTTCAAATAGCTCATTCCTTTGTGCAAGCAAACATGCCATGCTAGTGCCCGATTTCCTACTCAGTGCATCTGCTACAACGTTTACCTTGCCTAGATGATAATGCATATTCAAATCATAATCTTCTAGCAGCTCAAGTCATCGCCTCTGTCTCATATTTAGCTCTTTCTGAGTGAAAATGGACTTTAAGCTTTTATGATCTGTGTATATGTCACACTTTTCACCAAAGAGATAATGTCTCCATATCTTTAAGGCAAATATGACAGTTGCCAACTCTAGATCATGGGTGGGGTTGCTACTCTCATGAGGCTTCAGCTGGCGTGATGCATAAGCAATAATATTTCCATGCTGCATCAATACACACCCTAATCCATGTTTAGATGCATATTGTATACTACAAATCCACCCCGTCCCATAGGAACTTTCAGAACTGGAGCTTCTACTAGCCTCCTCTTTAATTCCT
>JAYJMB010088600.1:0-19172 GCA_036873735.1 Pouteria campechiana | reverse complement strand
TGAGTTTTTAAGTGTAAGATACTTCTTCTCTTTCTTTCTTCTTTCTATGATTGTCCTTCTCTTCCTTTTTCTCACTTATTTTTATTCTTTGACGTGCTTCATATATCGATTTTGAACTACAAGTCTTTCTTTATCATCTTTATCTTCTTTAGATAGATTCTCCTCAACTTGAGAGGATTCCTCAGCTACTTCATCCTTTTGATCTTCAATTTGTATTTTGGATTCAACACTTTCTTCTTGAATTTTAATCTCTTATTGAGATTACTCCTCTTCAATCTGTAGTAGTTCTTTTATTAATAGTTCTTCTCCTTTCACAGATTGATCATTTTTCTTTTCTCCTTTTTCTTGAGGAGATTGTTCCATTGTTTCATGATTTCCTGCACTCAAATTGTTCTTAGCAGAGATATTAGTTTCATTTGGCAGTAAATCAATTTGCCCTTCAGAAATAGCTTTTAACCTGTATATTATGTCTTTTACATTTTTAATATTTGAGACATGACTATATATGGTGGGGCATAGAGCATTTTTGGCTTTGATGTTTATTTGCCTAGCTCTTTCATCATCTTTATTTAAGTCACTAAAAATAGCTTTCCACATTTCAAAATTATTGACCATGAGGCTTGCTTCTGTCCTCTTTTTCCATTGATCAAAACTCATTCCCTCAAAGTATGGAATTTGTGTGATAGAATATCCTTTAGGAAATATGATGCTAGACATTATTGGATTAACCAGATAGATCACTACAGATGTTACCACTTGTTTGTCCCAGTAGGATAGGCTAGAACCTAAGAGGGGGGTGAATTGGGTTTTATAAAATTTACTTCTTTTAACCCCTGTTTGATCAAATCCCTTTCTTTCTTTTATATTGGCATGCTAATCAAAGTGAAGCAATAAATAAAGCAAGGAAGAATATAAAGGAAAGATCAAGCACAGATAGCACACTCAACTTATAGTGGTTTGAGCCCTCTCTTGGCACCTGTTCCACTCTCTGAGTCAGCCTTAATTGCTGCACTCAAGTTCCACTAATACTTTGTGGAATCACACTTCATTTTCCTGAGCTAACCAAGAACTCATAAACTAGTTTATAGAGCTCACCAGAAACTCACTTTGTTGGTTTTAACAAGCTTACCAATAACTCTAACAATGTTGATTTTTACAAGCTTACCAACAACTTGAACAACACTAGTTTTCACAAGCTCACCAGAAACTCACTATATTGGTTTTAACAAGCTTTCCAAAAACTCTAAAAATTTTGGTTTTTACAAGCTTACCAACAACTTGAATGATGTTGGTTTTAAAATGCTCACTAACTAATTAAACAACATTTGTTTTCACAAGCTCACCAACAACTTGAACCCTGGTTTTTAAGCTAACTAGCAACTTCTACAAATGAAATAAGAAATTACACTTTTTGATGTATTTCTTGTTGAGCACCGAGGAAGATCTTTTGATGCAACTCGTTTTGGTGTAGAAACTCTTCCTTTATGTTTTGGAGAGATTGGCCTTGAAGGAGATTGAAGAATGAAAGCTCTTTTGGATTGTGGAAGTGGTAGATATTGGCCTTAGGATTTGCAAGATAATTTCTCTCTTTTTCTTATTTGTATTTTCTCTTTTTTTCTCTTTGTCTTCTTGTTCAAATGTCCCGTGAATGATCCTTAAATAGATCTAGAAAACTTGATCGTTGGATAGGGAGCTTAAAATTTCAGTTACTTGCAATGTTCAAATTTCTGACCATTGGGCATCGTCAGGCCGTTTGGCAGGTGCCTGGGGCAAGCGGCTATGAGCCAAGCTAGGCAATTGCTTTGTCTTCATTTCTTGATTTTTTGACTGTCTATTGCTAGGCAATTGCTCCAAGTGGCTGACATCCTTCAATTGTGTTTTTTTTTTGCATTTTGCTTCTTTTGAAAACTTTGATATCTTTTATTTTACATCAAAATGCATATGTATAAAGTGTGAATAGTATATTTGATTCATTCTTTGTAATGAATATGTGTATTAAGTATATTTAAATTTATTTGTTCATACACATATGGCTTCATTAAGTCTCATGTTTATACTACATAATGTCAAAGTAATTTCTTTATTTATGAATATCAACAACTGAATTTACATATGTTGTAGATCATGGATAGTCATAATGTATTTGATAAAGAAAGGTATATTTAGGCGTGTTTGTTATTCTTACATCTACTAATGATGTTTCCATATTTTTCTGTTTATGAAGACATACCTAATTGATTATACACATGTTCCTTTGAAGTTTAGCAAAATTCTATAATTATCCATTCATGATATACATACATTGGAAAGCATGGATGTTTGCTTTAATCTAAATGTTTTATGTAAACTTCATCTGATTATGCTTTATTTCTTTCATTAGTTATTATTTCCATGTATATTATGTATATATATTCTTAAAAGATCCATTATATGATAAGAAGGTGATTCCATAATGGATCATCTAATTGTTTATTAGGTAATCATAGATATGTAAGGGGTTTTTAGAAGATAAACAAATATGAATGTATTTTGAAGTCATTCTAGTAAATCATTTGAAAGATGTATTTTGGTAATCTGATCTTAAAGTAGATCATTTGAAATTACATCTAAATATACCTAAATGCTTATTGTTGGGACATGGAATATACATTAGAATATATATACTTTCTTTTGAAGTAATTTATAGTTTGCTAATAGGATTGAAAGATTAGTTTCAAAGTTTCTAAAATATGTCAAGTATGAACTTTAGAGTCTCTAAAGCAATTCTTTAGAGTTTTTGAAATGACTTCAAAGCTTATGACATGACTTCAGAGTTTATGACTTAACTTCAGATGAGTTAATTGGATGTTGTAATTTCAGAGATTTAAAAGCTATATTGGGTGCTAGCTTTAGAGTTTTCTGATCCTGAAGAATTAAAGATTTGTTTCAGAATTCGTGAAACTACTTTAAGTACAAACCTTATAATTTCTAAGAAATTACTTTAGGACTTTTGATGATGTAGAAATAACTTATTAAGGCTTCTGAAATAATTCAAAAGTATTTTAAGAGTAGACATGAGTAATTCAGATAGAACTTTTAGGTAATATTCTAATTCTTATTATCATGTGATCATTATCATTATAAAGTAAATAATTTATGCACATGGATCATCATGAATTGTATATATTAGGCACATGTATAATTCTAATTCTTGTTTTCCAAAATTGACAATATCATTAGCATAGTGCAAATTCAGTATAAGTTTTGTTGTCATCAAAATCACTTGTAATACATGTGTGGATCATCGTCACAATACATGTATGACTCAACATCAGTCAATTATGTGACAAGTGTTGCAAAGTTTTGTTTGAATCATCTGCATGTAATTTATTCATTATAGAGAATGATCTACTATTTAAAGGAAAAATGCATGAAAATATTTATCTGGTACAACTAGATGATATTTTTGGAAAATACTTAATTATAATCAAAGATGATCCATGGGTATGGCATAAAAGGATGAGACATATCAATATGTCAAATATCAAATCTTTGTGGAAAAAGGATCTTGTGATTGGTCTGCCAAAATTAAACTATGAGAAAAATCAAATGTGTAAATCCTGTCAATTATCAAAATAGACCAAAGTATCCTTCCATACTAAAAATAAAGTATCTACATCTAGAGTGAAACTATTGCATATAGATCTATTTGGACCATCAGACATTGTCACCCTTGGAGGAGAAAGATATGCATATGTGATAGTAGATGACTACTCTAGATTTATATGGGTGATTCTCTTGACTAGCAAAGACAAAGCATTTTCAATATTTTATACATTTTCAAAGCTAGTTCAAAATGAGAAACAAATGTCGATTGTGTTTATCCATAGTGATCATGGTGGTGAATTTGAGGATAGAAAAATTATTGATTTTTGTGATGAGAAAGGAATTCAGTATAGTTTCTCACCCTCAAGAACTCCTCAACAAAATGGAGTTGTGGAAAGAAATAATTAGACAACTCAAGAAATCGTAAGAACCATGTTGAACGAAAGTAAATTATCCTAAAGATTTTAGGGAGAAGTCGTTAGTATAGCTTTCCATGTGCTAAATAGGGTTACTATAAGAGCAATCTTAAAGAAAACCCCATATGAGCTTTGGAAAGGAAGGAAATCAAATATCTCATATTTTCATTCCTTTGGATCCTCATGCTATGTGCCGAATAATGAGAAAGATAACCTTGGAAAGTTTGATCCAAAAAGTGATGAAGCTATCTTTCTTTGTTTCTCTTCTAATAGCAGAACATTTAGAGTATACATTAAGAGAACACAGGTTGTAGAAGAGTCTATAAATGTTAAATTTGATGAAGCAAATGTAATCTCGAGAAAGGAGTGTGATACTGATATAGATGAAGTTGCAACAATTATAAAGAAGCTCAATATAAAGGATGAAGAAGATGGCACAAACTATGAAGACATATAAAGTTTGAAAAATGAAGAGGAGGTTAGTCTAGGTAATGTTCCCTATCAACCTCCTACTAACTTGAGTTTTATTTGTGTTCATCCTAGAAAACAAATAATAGGTAATGCATATGATGGTGTCAAAATAGGAAAGTCTATGTAATAAGTCTGTGGTCATTATGCTTTCATTTCTACAATTGAACCAACTAGCATTGATCAAGCTTTAAATGATGAGAATTGAATCATTGTAATGCAAGAAAAGATTAACTAGTTTGAGAGGAACAAAGTATGAGAGTTAGTTCCAAAACTAGATAATGTTGATATAATTGGAACTAAATGGGTATTTAGAAACAAACTGGATGGGAGTAGATTAGTTGTAAGAAACAAAGCATGACTAGTTGCTAAGGGGTATTCCCAAAAAGGAGGAATTAGTTTTGAAGAATCATATGCCCCTGTAGCTAGATTAGAAACCATTAAAATACAATTTTCTTTTGCATCTTATAAGAACTTTAAGTTATTTCAAATAGATATAAAGAGTGCATTTCTAAATGAATATTTAAGTGAGGAAGTTTACATAGACCAACCCCCTGGTTTCAAAAATGATATCAACCTAATCATGTCTATAAGCTCACCAAAGCATTTATGTAGATGACATTATATTCAGAGCTACTAATGAGGATGTCTGTCTAGATTTTTCAAAGATCATGCAAGCTGAATGTGATAGAATTTAACTACTTCCTTGGATTGTAAATCAAGCAAAGAGATGATGGAAACTATATTTTCAATCCAAATATACTAGAGAGATGCGAAAGAAGTTCAAAATGGAAGAAATTAAGGTAGTAAGCACTCCAATGAGCACATCAACAAGGCTAGACAAAGATAAAAAGGGTAAACCTATAGATCAAAAATAATATTGAAGTATGATTGAATCTCTTGTTTACCTTACTAAATCTAGACCAAATATTCTCTTTGGCATATGCTTATGTTCCAAACTTCAGTCCAGTCCTAGAGAGTCTCATCTTACTGCAGTGAAACAATTTTTTAAGTATCTAGTTGACGTACTAAATCTAGGGCTCTATTATCCCAAGGGAACTAATTTTGAACTTATTGGATATTTAGTTGCTGACTTTCGAGGATACAAAGTTGATAGAAGAAGTACTAGTGGAACTTGTAATTCCTAGGAAATAGTCTAGTATCATGGTTCTTTATAAAATAAACTAGTGTTGCTCTCTCTACTGCAGAGGCTGAATATATAGCAACAAGAAGTTATTATGCTCAATTGTTGTAGATGAAACAGTAAATTTTTTATTATGGACTAAGCTATAGAGACATACCCATCAAATATGATAATACTAGTGCCATATGATTGACAAAGAACCCTGTTCTACATTCGAGAACCAAGCATATAGAAATTAGGCATCACTTCATTAGAGATCATATAGAAAAATGGGATATATGTCTAAAATGTGTGCCCACAATTGCTCAACTTATTGATATCTTTACTAAGCCACTACCCTTAGACACCTTCTATAACATTAGAGGAGAATAAGGCATGACTAATGTGATAATCTGAAAATGAAATTTTTAATAATTCTATGCTTGAAATGGCATAGTTTTAATAAGCTTTCATGAGATTGACTTTGTCTTAGATGAAGTAAGCCATTTCTATACAATGTTTTATCTACACTACACCCAAGTCATAGTTTTTGAGGTCGAGTACACATTGTTTTCTTGCCAGAATCAATTTATAACTGTTGAAATCACATCAAAATCTATTTATAGCAGGAGTTATTCTCTCTTTTTTGAAATATCATATCAACCACCTCGATAGCTCGCACATTCAATCTATTTTTAACCCACAACTAGCAGTCCTTCTCTACACCATAATAATGAGAAAGCTCAAGGAAGGGCATTTAAGAAGAAGAGCTAGTAGGAAGACCATTGAATGGTGGAAATTGAAGCACTAAAGGAAGTTCCCTCACTTCTCTTGTTGGGATAATATTACTTCTGTTCGTAACAATGTTTCGGATCACCTCTACCATCAAAAGTATTTCTCTTCAAGATGTGGCTTTCAAGAATATAATTTATATCTCAACCACTTTTGCCCTTGGACCCAACTTCATCATTAGATGGGGGCCTTGAAGAGAGGGGAAAGGAGGCTTCAATCCCCTCATTATCATCCCCTTTCCCTCTTTCCTTCCTTAAAACTTTGTATCACCCATAGTGATACAAAGTTCTCCTCTTCCCACCTCCCCTCATTCGCAGTCTCACACACAACCTCTCATGCCCTTACAATGTAGGCTGAGTTATTTTTATCTTTGTTTGTAGCTTTGCTTATACTGAAATGAAATGAAATATTTTCATTATTTTCTGGCTACTTCTCATTGTGTGTGTACTTACTAGGAGTAGATGTTTCCTTTTACTTATCACAAAAAGGGGGAGAAAGAATGTGCAAAAATTATCTCAAAGGGGGAATACAAACATGCAAACATGCATAATCTTCAAATAATCAAGGGGAGAATACAAATAGTGAATACATATACAACGAGTCAATAGGAGATGGCAACTTGAGGAATGATTAAACTTTGCAACATTTTTAGACTCCATACAATCAGGAGGAGATTATCTTTTATAAGATAATTTTTAATCAAGTTTTTTCATCATCAAAAAGGGAGAGAATATTGGTATCAATGCATGATTTTGATGATAAACAAAACTTGATTAAACATTATGTATTAATGATGGTTGCCAAGTTTTTACTATGTAGAATAAAGTTGCAGATCTCATGGACAAATGAACGCATAGAAGATATTCCAAGACGTCAATCTATCCGACTAAAATGACATGGACTAATGCAAAAGCAAAAGAGTAAGTAATGCTATAGATAATGCTAAAATGAAAAGTAATCAACCAAACTTACATTTGTCTATCGAAGTGGAGATTGTATCTAACAAATGCGAAACAATGTGCAAAATAACTTACTTCGTGTATCATAATTGAGGCAATGATTGTCTGCTATAAACAAACAAAGCGGAGAAATGAAGGTCGTATGGAAGAGCAAAGACTTCATCTATTATAAGTAAGCCTATGATCATCTGTTATAAGAGAAAAAGTGGAAGGTCATATGGTAGAGCAAAAAGTTCATCTGATGGAGCAATGATGTTTGTTGGTTCACCTAATCTCATATATTATCTATAATAGACAACCCAAAAAATAAAGTCATGAAGAAAATTCATTTATGCCTCAATAATTAGTCTGTTACTTATAACAGACAACCCATCAGATGAAGTAATAAAAAAATCTTCTACGCTCCAACAATCCATCTGTTACTTAGAACAGAGAACTCAATAGATGAACTATTGAAGAAACAAGTCATCCTAGCTTCTACAGTTCAACAGACAATCCACGAGACAAAGAATTATAAAGAACAATTCATCTATGCTTCCAAGATCTATCTGTTACTTACAATAGACAACTCAACAGACGATGTGATGAAACGACATCTCCATGATTCATCTGCTACTTACAAAAGACAAACCAAAAGACGAAGGCATTTTATCTTATGAATAGCTAGAGAGATACTTCATCTATCATAAGTAAAAGATGAGTAATGGACAAGCTAAATCATTGCTCTTTGTTTAACATTAATAATGCCCTTTCCATATTGATGAAAGAGTCAGCCATTGCAGCAATACCTTGACCAAAGCTTATTAAGAAACTAGAAATCATCTTCTTCAAGGTCAGCACTGCAGACATTTCAGCAAATGAGGATTAAGTAGAAGTCAAAAATTTCAAAAGCACTAAACAGAATGGTCTTCTATCATTAATGGTGTCCACCTACCACCAATGGATTTTAAAGCCCTAAAAATTTCAAAAATGTAAATTTTCACTATTGTAAAGTTTCGGTAATTTTTTCAGTGCGGCATACTCTAAAATTGAATTTTTGGGGAATTTTATTATCAAAAAATTGTAAAAGTAAATGAAATATCTATATTAATGTGAGGATGATGAGGAAATATGTTAATTAATAATTAATAGGTGAAGAAAAATTAAAAATTATATGTGGAAAGCCAAAAAACTAAGTTACCAGTAATTTTTGAAAATTTTAATTTAATCAAATTTAATTGAAACAAAATTATGAAATTATGAAAATAATAAATGAAAAATTGATTTGGGTATATAATATATCAAATTTATGACTCACATGTGTAAAGAATGATAATTTGATGGCATTTTGAAAATCCAAGAGAGTGAATGTGCATAGAAGTGGGAGGAGCATAAACTACCAAAAAAATAATATAAAAAGTATGATGTTGCAATGCCCATCCCATTTCCATCATTTTCATCGTCAGCCCATTCTAGCCAACATAAACCCTTCTCCCCATCATCCCAATCTTCCATTTTAGACAATTTTTGCTTCAAATGATCCATAGCAAATTTTGATTCAAGTAATTAGCGGGCAATACAATGTATTTTTTCTTGAGATCAAGAAGTGGTAGTCACCCAAACCTAGTGACGTATTACTGATCAATGGGACCCACCAAAGGAATTTGAAGATTAAGGCAAGTGCTTAATCTACTTTAAATGGTGATAATGTTTATGAAAGAATATCATGCAAAAGTTGATTTATCTTCATGGAATTTCAAACCCTAATTCAAGGGAGTTTGCTAAAAATTTTCATAGGGAATTAAAGCTTTGTTAGAGGCTGAAAATTGGAGTGTGAGGGCTATGCAAATTGCTCAATGAATTAAGTTGACAGGTCAAAGAATGGATCCTAATAGGGTGTTGGGTCTCATGACGGGGCTAGGCCATGACACCAGTAGAGGCTTTACTCCTTTCATGATGTATGATGTTGTATATTATTGGATGGATTTTGGATATGTATTAGACATGTATCATTACTTAGTTTTATAGCATGTCATTTTATAGCATGGGTGCATATGATTTGATAACTAGGGTACAATGTACCCCGATCTTGGTCTGTGGGTATTATGGTAATGTGTGTTTTAGAGGCGACAATTATATAATTTGTGTGCAAAATGGTAGGGCCTGGAGGTGGTCATATTATATTTGTATATTTGAGGGTATTTATTATATAATTATTATGGTTTAGCATGTTGTATACAGGATAACAGTGGTAAATTAGGGGAAACTCAGTCAGAATTTCCTCTGAATTTACCACTAGGAACACTCAAGGGAGGCGGGGCGTTACATGTGGTATCAAAGCCTAATGCACCCAAGGTAGTATAAGTGTAAAGTATGACTATCAAATCATTAAGTAATGACATGCTTATGTCACATTAATATATTTTAGAAAAATGGGGGAGTGTTAGTTTAGCCTGTAAACATAAACCTTTCATTTTGAGTCATTAAACTTCAGCAAAGATGGTTATGCAAGTGTATGACTTAGAAATGTGATATTATGTAGATATATGATCTGAGAATGTGATATTGTGTAGTAATGGCACCCAAGAGGCAAGTGGACAAGGGCAAAGCGCCCATGGTGGAGGAGGAGCCACCAACATGAACCACTCGATCCCAATACATAGGTGTGGTGATTAGAGATGATCAGAGATAGCAGAGCCAACCAGCTAGAGGCAATGGCTCGAGGCTAGCCTCTAATGAGGTAGAAGAAAAGGTTATTCTTGAACCTGAGGTGAGGCAGCAGCCAGAGACCATATAGGAGCTGGTAGGGGCCAGTGGTACAGTACCAGGACCCGGACGATAGTTTGCTGCCATGATGGCAATGGTAGCCAACCACACCCAAATAGTGCAGGACTTCATACAGGCTCAGCGGAGACCGACGAATGAGCTTACTCATATTGTTAGACCAGCTAGGAGGCTGACCCGTGTGCCAGAGTCGATAGTGGAAGTGGGCCAGAGGCTAAACATGAAGGCCTTCCACAATATGAAGCCTCTAGTATTTAGAGGCTAGAGCAACTACAGGGTCGTGGATGACTCGATCTCTAGGATGAAGAAGGTGTTCACCTATATGTAGTGTCCAGAGGAGCACAAGGTGTTGTATGTTGTCTACTAGTTAGAGGGCGAGGCCGAACGCTGGTGGAAGATGGAGAGCTTAACCTTGCCAACTGCAGGAGCTAGTTTGACATGGGAAGAGTTTAGAGGTAGGCTCTTTCGCCATTATGTACCCGCTAGTGAGAGAGCAAAATGGATGACCGAATTCATGACACTAATGCACAGGAGAAGACCTATGGCAGGATATAATGAGCAGTTTCACTCCTTGGCCTGATTCATACCATGGGCCCAAGTAGACTCCGTAAAAAAAAAGAGGCAGCCCAAATGTTTCAAGAGGTCTACGATGGAGCATCGGCAGAACGTGGCCCTCTTTATGTTGACTAGATATGAGGATATCCTGGAATGGGCTAGAATAGTAGAGAGGGAGGAAGAAGAGCACTAGAAATTCCAAGAGAGGTGACACACTAAGACTAGTGATTCGGGGTAGAGAAAGAAGCTTCGAACTAAGCAAAGCAGTGGAGTCACCTCTGAGAGGACATGTTATCATTGTGGCTAGCCTGGACATATCCGGTCACAATGTCCTGCTTTGAAGAGAGAGGAAAGGAAGCCTACTAGGTATACCCCTACTCAGTCTAGAGAGCTGAGCCAGACAGCCAACCAGCCATGGGGAGCAGAGAAGAGGAGACCGATTGTTTGCTATCAGTGTAGCAAGCTAGGCCACATTAGACTACATTTTCCCTCTCTTCAGGGGACGAGTGAGAGTGTTGCTTCTAGTTTACCTCCCCAGCCTAAGCTTGGTGACCCACAGATGAGAGGCCGAGGTCCTGGGACATATGTACCGCCAGGGAGGCAGTTTATAGAGTAAAGACCCTAAACTACGATAGTTGTATAGGCTACCATGGTGCAAGAGGCATAAGTAATGGATTATGTGGTTATAGGTAATCTCCTCTTCTGCAACTATATGGCATATGTCTTATTTGATCCCGGTGCTTCCCAATCTTTTGTATCCGTTGCATTTGTTCATAAAGCTGGCTTGTCTACACATCCCATGCATCAATTGGTAGAGGTCTCCACACCACTAAAGGCAGTTAGTACGGCCTCAGAAAAATGTTATGACATTCCTGTAGTAATTGAAAGCAAATGTTTCTATGCTGATTTGATAGTATTAAACATGAAAGGATTATATATTATATTGGGGATGGATTGGCTGGCTAAGCATGAAACCAAGATAGATTGCAAGACCAAACAGGTGGTCTTGAAGAGTCCTGATGACATAGATATCACTTTTCGGGGTTCATTTACAAGAGAAGCTCCCAAGCTGATTTCTACTATGAGAGCTCTCAATTTAATGTGGAAGGGGCATGAGGCTTATTTGATTTCTACCATAGATGTGCACTATAAGCACAGATCATTGGAGGATATCCCTGTTCTGAGAGACTTTCCAGATGTGTTTCCAGGAGAACTATCTGGATTACTCCTAAGTGGGAAGTCGAGTTCAATATTGACCTTCAGCCTGGGGCAAAGCCCATATCCAGAGCACCATATAGAAAAGCACTAGTGGAACTGGCAGAATTGAAGGTGCAGTTGCGAGATTTAATGGATAAGGGATTTATCTACCCTAGTGTGTCACCTTAGGGTGCACTTATCCTGTTTGTGAATAAGAAGGATGGTAGTTTACGCCTATGCATTGACTACCGAGAGCTCAATAAGATGACAATAAAAAATAAGTATCCATTGCCTTGTATAGATGATTTGCTTGATCAGTTACAAGGGGCTACTGTGTTCTCAAAGATTGATCTTCAGTCGGGCTATCATCAGATGAAGGTTAAGCCAACAGATATGACGAAGACTACATTTAGGACCTAGTATCAACACTATGAATTCTTAATAATGCCATTCAGATTGAACAATGATTCAGCAGTCATCATGGATCTAATGAACAAGGTATTCAGGCCATATTTAGATCACTTGTGATCATATTTATTGACGACATCCTAATTAATTCCAAAAGTAAAGAGGAGCATGAAACTCACTTGAGATTAGTTTTGCAATGACTACGAGAAGAAAATTTGTATGCCAATTTAAAGAAATGCGACTTCTAGATGAACAGTGTAGCATTTTTGGAACATATTATATTAGAAGCTGGTATTTCTATAGATCCACATAAGATTGAAGCTATGGTAAATTGGGCCCGACCTACTATAGTTACAGAAGTTTGCAGTTTCTGGGATTGGCGGGTTATTTCTGCCAATTTGTTGAGAGATTCTCTACTATAGTGATACCTCTTACACAGTTGACTTATAAAGGAGTGCAGTTCAAATGGAATGATCAATGTAAGGGAGCATTCCAGGAATTAAAGAGGAGGCTAGTAGAAGCTCTAGTTCTGAAAGTTCCTACGGGATGGGGTGGATTTGTAGTATATAGTGATGTTTCTAAAAATGGATTAGGGTGTGTATTGATGCGGCATGGAAATGTTATTGTTTATGCATCACTCCAGCTGAAGCCTCATGAACATAGCTACCCCACCTATGATCTAGAGTTGGTAGCTATCATATTTGCCTTAAAGATATGAAGACATTATCTCTATGGTAAAAAGTGTGACATATACATAGATCATAAAGCTTAAAGTACATTTTCACTTAGAAAGAGCTAAATATAAGACAGAGGCAATGGCTTGAGCTGCTAGATTTTAATATCCATTATCATCTAGGCAAGGCAAACATTATAGCAGATGCACTGAACAGGAAATTGGGTAGTAGCATGGCATATCTGCTCACACAAAGGAATGAGCTATTTGAAGAGATGAGGCAAATGGAGTTGTATGTGGGAATGAGAGGGCTAGTGGCACAATTATGTCAGTTATCTATTTAGGGCCTGTTTGGCCTGGCGGTGGCTTTTAAGCACTTACAGGAAGCGCGTTTGCACGTAGAGCTTTTGGGAAAAGCTCTAAATCCGAGCTTCCGTGTAAAAGCCATATTCCGGCTTTTACGGTTTGAAAAGCGCGTTTTCATATTTCAGCCAAACACTGCAAAATCGCATTTTGGCTGAAAAAAGCGCTTTTACACTCCCAAAACGCTAGGCCAAACAGGCCCTTAGCCCACTTTGCTAGATGAGATTTGGACTAGCCAGATGAAGACTAGAGATAAGGAATTTTAGAAACTGAGAGAGAGAACTCAGAGCGATGGACTACTTGATTATATTATTGCTGCTGATGGCATCTTGAGATACCAGAATCGGCTTGCATTGCTTGGAGGTTTTGCCATAATATAGAAAGTGCTAGAGGAGGCACACTATTCACCTTATACCATCCACCTAGGTAGTACCAAAATGTATCATGACTTGAGATCACAATATTGGTAGCATGGCATGAAAAATGATGTGGCTCAATATGTGGCAAGGTGTCAAGTATGCCAAAGGGGGAAGGCAGAACATCAAAGTTATTATAACTAATTGAGGTCCCAGAGTGGAAGTGGACAAATATCACTATGGATTTTATTATAGTTCTTCCCAAGACTACAGCTGGTTATGACAATGTCTAGGTTATAGTGGATAGGTTGACTAAGGTAGCCCACCTTATTTTCATTTACACTACTTACAATGCTGAGAAATATGCATGGATTTATTAGAAAGAGATAGTGAGACTACATGGTGTGCCTAAGGTCATTATTTCTGATCGTGGATCAGTGTTTACATCTAAATTTTGGGCAGCTCTGCATAAGGCTATGGGTACACGTCTGGATTTCAGCAGTATATATCACCCCCAAACTGATGGGCAGACTAAGAGGGTGAACTAGCAAATAGAGGACATGTTGAGAGCTTGTGTCCTCAAATGGGGCAAATCTTGGAGCCAGTATCTTACTGTGGTGGAGTTTGCCGACAATAATAGCTATCACTTCAGCATTAGCATGGCTCCTTTTGAGGCATTATATGGGCGTAAGTGTCAAACACCCCTATACTGGTTAGAAGTGGGGGAGACTACTATTCTAGGGCCACAAATGATTGCAGATACAATTGAAAAATTAGCCTAGATTAAGGAGAAGATCCGAGTTACCCAGTCTCGCTAGAAGAGTTATGCAGATACATGTCGGCAGGACCTAGAGTTTCAAGTGGGAGATCGAGTCTTTTTAAAGTGTCACCTATGAGAGGTGTGGTGTAATTTAGCACCAAGGGCAAGCTAAGCCCTAGATATGTCTGGCCATATGAGATATTGAAATGGATTGGTAAGGTGGCTTATCGCATTGCATTACCACCTTTATTGAGCGGAATCCACGATGTGTTTCATGTGTCATCACTATGGAGATATGAACCGGATCCTTCCCATATTTTGGCACTAGATGAGGTATAGTTGAGTGAAAACTTGCAATATATTGAGCAACCAATCCATATCCTAGACAGAAGAGAGAAGCAGCTCAGAAACAAAACCATTTTCCTAGTTAAAGTACAATGGAGTCGTCATTCGAAAGACAAGACTACATGGGAGCTTAAGGATATAATGCGGTCTAAGTATCCTCATTTAATTGTCTAAGTTTTGAGAATGAAACTTTTTGTTAAGGGGGTGGAATGTAAAGCCTTGGAAATTTCAAAAATGTAAATTTTCACTATTGTAAAGTTTCGGTAATTTTTCTAGTGCGGCATATTGTAAAATTGAACTTTTGAGGAATTTTATTATCAAAAAATTATAAAAATAGATGAAATATCTATATTAATGTGAGGATGATGAGAACATATATTAATTAATAATTAATATGGGAACAAAAATTAAAAATTATATGTGGAAAGCTGAAAAATTGAGTTATCGGTAATTTTTGGAAAATTTCAATTTAATCAAATTTAATTAAAAAATAATGAAATTATGGAAATAATAGATGGAAAATTGATTTGGGTATATGATATATCAAATGGATGATTCAAATGTGTAAAGAATGATAATTTGATGGCATTTTGAAAATTCAAGAGGGTGAATGTGCATAGAAGTGGGTGGAGAATAGACTGCCAAAATAAAAAAATAATATAAAAAGTATATTTTTGCAATGCCCATCCCATTTCCATCGTTTTCATCTTCCACCCCATGCTAGCCAACATAAACCCTTCTCCCCATCATCCCAATCTTCCATTTTAGACAATTTTGCTCCAAGTGATCCATAGCAAATTTTGATTCAAGTAATTAGTGGGCCATAGGATGTATTTTTTCTTGAGATCAAGAAGTAGTAGTCACCCAAACCTGGTGAAGTATTGCTGATTAGTGGGACCCAAAAAATGAATTTGAAGATTAAGGTAAGCACTTAATCTATTTTAAATGGTGATGATGTTTATGAAAGAATATCATACAAAAGTTGATTTATCTTCAAGGAATTTCAAACCCTAATTCAAGGAAGTTTGCTAAAAATTTTTATAGGGAATTAAGGCTTTGTTAGAGCCTAGAAATTATGCAAATTACTCAATTAATTAAGCTGACAAGTCAAAGGATGGAGCCCAAAGGGTGTTGGGTCTCGTGACGGGGCTAGGCCATGACATAAGTAGTGGCTTTACTCCTTTTCATGATGTATGATAATTATTGGATGAATTTTGGATGTATATTAGACATGTGTCATTATTTAGCTTTACAACATGTCATTTATGGCATGGGTATATATGATTTGACAGCTAGGGTACAGTGTACCCCAATCTTGGTCTGTGGGTGTTGTGGTGATGTGTGTTTTGGCTTAGTTTTACAGCATGTCATTTTATGGCATGGGTATATATGATTTGACAGCTAGGGTACAGTGTACCCCAATCTTGGTCTGTGGGTGTTGTGGTGATGTGTGTTTTGGAGGTGACAATTATATAATTTGTGTAGAAAATGGTAGGGCCTAGAGGTGGCCATATTATATTTGCATATTTAAGGGTATTTGTCATATAATTATTGTGGTTTAGTATGTTATATATAGGATAATGGTGATAAATCTGAGGAGACTCTGCTAGAATTTCCTCTGAATTTACTACTAGTAACGCTCAAGGGAGAAGGGGCATTACATGGGTGGAATTCAAACCAACTATAAATTAACATCATTGGAGTAGGAGGAAGCAACCAAGTATCAATAAAGTTATTCAAAATCCTCATTAAAGCATTTACTGATTTGAGCTAAAACCTTCTACTATCTTTCAAGAGTCAAAAGCCTTGCATTCAAACCTTCCTTAACTCTCTTTGAAGGCTCCCAACCACCTTTCAAAAACATCATTTACTTTGGTATATAATTTTCAGGAACCTTCCCCTATACGTATTGAGAAATACTTGTGCTTCAATTTTTGAAGTTCATTCATTATGAATTCCTTGAGCTAATGGTTGAGACTAGACTTAAGAAGAGTTGTGGCTGTCTGAGTGTAGATAAGAGCTATTTATTTACGCCCCCTGGAACTAGAATCTAGAAGAGTGCTGGGAGCACTGTTAATACGCCCCCTAGAGCTAAAATCTAGATAAGTATTGGGTGCACTATGCTTACGCCCCCTAGAGCTAGAATCTAGAAGAGTGCTGAGAGCATTATTGTATTTCTGCTATTGGGAATAACGGAACCCAAACACTAAGAGGAAAGTGTTCTTGGAAGAGTGGAGTAGAGTGTTTACTCGAACTACTAAAAAATCCTTGTGTCTTATTTATTTATGCATTAATTGATTAACTAATTGATTGTTAGAGGGACGATTAATCCTAAAGGGGTTAAGCAATTCTTTTAAGTATCCAATTCACCCCTCCCCTCTTTGGTTTTTGCCTAATCTTCAAGACCAACATGTCCTTCATTGCCCAATTGTATAAATCATGTATTTCATAGGTATCACATCATTTTCATGCCACCAAAGTATATTTACACCCCATGGGTGTCGTATCATATTTATATGTTTGTGCCACCAAGGCATTATCCTATTTGTATAACATTTATGCCACCTAGCCATTATCATAGTCATATCATATTAGTGCCGCCCAAGCACTACTAACATCCCATGGGTGTCATATCACATTTATACACATCCATGCCACCAAGGCATCATCATATTACCATACACAATGTTATTTATCATACCCTATTTTCCTCTTTGAAGTGTCCAAGAAATGCCACAACAAGTTCTCCGAAGAAAACCACACAAATCATACATAAAAACTATACATGCACTGTAGCAGCACTGGTGGCGTGGCGCCCATCCTGCTACTTGCTAGATGGGCATTCTGCATGGGGAGGCACCACGGTGCCCAAACGGTTAGCTTGTTTGTCTTGCATTTTTGTCCACTTTTTAATTGAGTCTTTCTTTAGCCATTCATTTGCAATTTTTCTTAGTCACATGAGTTTGTTTGGCTTCATTTAACACTGAGTTATCAAGATACCCTTACACATCACATGATTCCCTCATACCATTAAGATTCATGATTCATGATATGAAATCTCATGCAATACATTATGAAGGTAAACCAATTGAACATATATCAATGAATTCAATTTCTCAAACCACGATGTAATAACATAAACATCATTCAAAATTCATTGTCCGTATTCAAAACCATGGGATATAATCTATCCCTTATAAAATCATGGGAAACAATTCAACACTCCTGGCTTTCCAATTTCAATAGCTAAACCATAACTAAATTCAATGTATCCTAAACACATCACATGTGCCCCCAAATGAATTTATACATGTCTAAACAAGAGACCTAACCCAATGTCAATGAAATTCATCCAACCTTTTTCAGGATATTTAGGATATATCATTATTTCATCATACATCTATCATACCCTGTCTAACACCTAATTAATGGACAATTAGGGTTGTGGTAAAACCACTCAATTACACTTTGCATTTTATAATGTCATTTCATCAAACACTTGACGTGTCTTTTGTAGTGTCATTTCATCAAACACTTAATATGCATTATTTAGATTATCAATTCCTTGCAAAATGAATATGTGGAATATGTTCCTAATAACAGAAAATCAGATTTAACATGATTACCATCAAAATTAACCTTGCTAACTGATTTGTCATGCCCTAAAACTCATGAATTCTCTTCTTAACCCATTTATTCATAAAACATACTACACAAGGGCTAAGATGTGACTATCCAAATTATGGATAACCATCTACCAAGAATATCTCAGTCAAATTCAAATCCTAGCCCCATGGATTTCAGAACAACACCCTCTTTATAACAGAAATCACAACTTAACTTAGGGAAAATACTACCACTAGGATTCTTTGTTGATTCTACTCCCAAATCTTCAATCTCCTCCACCAGCTCCAACAAGGGGCTTCCTTAATGAATTTCCTCAATTTTCTTTCTTTCTTTTACCCCTCAATTTGATGGATTTTCACTTAAGGATGGTAGTGACACACTCACACACAATTTTCCCCACAAAATTTGTTGGAATTTGGGGTCAAAAAGGGGGCTATAGAGGCTTGGGGTGTGGGAGTTGAGAGAGGGGTTGGAAATGGGTGCACGCTGAACCATGAACTTACAACCTCTTTGCATCATTTTCTTACATTTGTTTTGAAATAATTCATTCAACCTAATTCTGATTCACATGTCCTTAACCACCTTTCTCATGTTTACATTAAGTTACACACATAATTTCGTTAACAAATTCAATGAGCTAATATGCATAATTTACACAAAATAATTATTAACAAAATTTCCTTTACCTTAAAATTCGGGGGCGTCACATTGATGAGAATGCAAAATGTCATATTTTATTCTCCTAATACTTCATCTTTTGCACCTATTTGATTCCTAAATAT
>JAYJMB010088599.1:0-19172 GCA_036873735.1 Pouteria campechiana | reverse complement strand
ATAATCAATCAAAACATATGTTCCAACCTAGAACATTAATATGGTTCCAGGAGGCTCAATTCCTCCTCAATTCAATAAAATGCTCTATGCTCTTTAGGCATAATCAACCATAAACACAAGTGCATCTATCAGACAACTCACATTTCAGCCACTCTAGGCTCATCATACTATACTATGCACCATGCAGACACCATACACACCAAAACCATGCCATACAAGCATAACCTTATAATTGTGTCATTCGGGCAATATATACAATCTCACTTATCCTAGAATGATTCTCATTCCATTACTATATACATTTACATTATCACTATCCTGGGATATTCTCTATCCCATTCATTATAACAAACACATTAACGTTATGCAACAAACATCAACCCTTGTAAAAAGGAATACTCACTATTCCTTTTTAATATATACCATCATCATTTTAAGTATAATTCGAGAATACACATCATGGCCCATCAATTTCATCATCCATAATATGGGATATCACCTATCCCATCTTTATCACCCATTAATAATATCACAACAGGGAAGTATACTTTCCATATTAATTCATATAATGAAAACACATCAATATAACATACTATCAAATCTTAACATGGGATATACTCGTTCTATTTATTCTTTCCATCATACACTTGGGATACTTACTATCCCTATTAAGCTAACATGCATCACCTTATGCATATCACATTCATACCCATATACACAAATGAAAGTACCATACATGAGATACTCAATATTCCCAAACATTCACATATCTATATAATAGACCAATTCGATTATGAGATATTTCAAATTCCCAACATTCATGTATAATAATTATACTAAAGAATAAATATGGGGATGTAGGGCATTACAGAATCCTAGTTCATTTACCACGTGGGATGCAGTTTACAATAAGTTCATTTGTAATTTTTATTCTCATGTTAAAACTACAATACTAATAGGTAAGATAGCAACTTTTGCTCAAATGAAAGATGAGGCATTCCGTGCGGCGTGGGAGAGATTTAAAGTACTATTGATTCAATGTACTCACCATCATTATCCTTCAGAGTTGCTGAATCAAATTTTCTATGATGAACTAACACAACTATGCCAAGCCATAGTTGATAATGCTGCAAGAAGAGGAATGGGAAAGAAGACCTCACAAGAAACTTATTATTTGTATGAGTTGTTTGTGGCAAATTCACAACAAAAAGGTATTAGAGTTAGGGGTCTATATGAATTAAATTCTAACACTGAAATTGCAATGCAGATGTCGGAGCTTACAAAATAGATGAAGATAATGTGCACCATTATGATGAACTAGAAATAACTAGTTCTTAGTAAGGTACATTCAATTTTTGAAGTTTCTAGTCACTCACATAATGTTTTTCCTACTAGTGAAGCTTTTGCAGATATTTTGAGACAAACCAATGCGATAAACTTCCTCAACCAGTAACCCCATAATGATCCATATTTGAACATTTATAACACTACTTTGAGAAGCCATTCAAAATTTTCATAAAACAACAATCATAATCATAATCAACCTAGAACTTCATTTCAACCAAAGAAGCCCACTCTTGAAGAGACTATGCAAAGTTTTATCCAAGTATATGAAATAAGATTCCAAAATGCGGAGGCATCTATAAAGAAGATAGAGACTCAGTTAGAGTGGATTGAAGAGGCAGTAAAGAGTCACATCCCTAGAAAGTTACCAAGTCAGCCTAAGAAAGTTATTGCGAATACAATGTTAAGAAGTGGTACTGAGGAGGAGAAAGAGAAGATAGAGGAGGGAATAATTGTAGGGAGAGCTGTGTTCCCAATTCAAGATCCTCCAATCAACTACAAGCCACCATCACCTTATGATCACCAGTCCCTTTTCTTAGGCATTTAAAGCAAAGCAAAGTTATTAAAAAAAGTTATGATGGTATGGAGAATATTCTAGCTTGGGATGTATTCCCACAAGAAAAATCTAGTGAGATGATTGAAATTCTTAATAAAGATTCATCAAAGGAGGAGATCAAAGAAAATTTTAAATTGAAGTAATTGCCAAATTATTCAAGGTATGCATTTGTAGGCAATCATTCATTCTTTCTAATAATTATTTCTTCTTCTTTTACAAGCATGGATGAAGAAAAGCTAATGCAATTCTAAGACCATACAGTGAAGTTTAATATTTTCAAGGAGATGAAGCTACCTAATGAGAACAAGAATTGCTTCAAGAAAGATATAGTGGATGGTATCATTGAGGAGTTTTTAGGAAAGTCTATAAACATAATGAAAGTAGTATTAGCTGATGGAGATGAATAAGAAGATGTTGAATCATTCAACTATGTTTATCAAATGGGAACACCAAAATTGCACAATCCAATACCAAGATTTAAATAACCAAAATAATGAAAAGCTAAAATTCAATTCAAAGATGGAAGGCCATAGTTGGGTTGAAACTTTAAATAAAGCATTTCTTGGGAGGCAACCCAAATTTCTTAACTTTCTTTATTTTCTTATCATTAATTTAATGATTTCTTGTTCATTAGGTTAGGCTAGTTCATCTTTTGTAGTTAATCATGTGTGTTTGAGATAAATTTTTAACTGAACTCTTGGTACTTTGGAGGAAGCTTCAAATGTTTGAAAGTGGAGTCTAGAGGTTTTAGAAGGAGAAGTCTGAATTCAGGAAGGAAGAAAAAGCTTTAGAGTAACTTCAGATGATGCTTCAGATGTTGAACATGATTTAGAAGAGAAAAAGTAGCCATTGGGAATGTCAGTGCTCAGAAGGAACTTCAAAGCTTGAGAGATTAACTTCAAATAATCTAAAGTGCATTGCGAGAAGAAGTTCAAACTAAGCTAACATTCAGAAGGTTTGAAGAAATCTTCAAATGCTCTGAAGTTATACATAACAATGGTAACTAATAGGAAATTGATCTTTAGAAATTTTGAAGTTAATGTTAGAAGTTCTGAAGCATTGTCATAAAGTAAATTACATTGTATAGAAATCTTAGTTTGCAATAGTTGGAAAATTGCCATAAGTAATGGCTGAAAGAGTATAAATGAAAGTTCAAATAAAGAAGAAGATGTCTCTTGAGTACGTTCAATAGGGATTAATCATAAGAACTCAAGATTCCATAATGTGCATTCACTCCAACAAGCTTCAACGTTAACAGTGTTCAAAGCTTCATTAATACCATTTCAAAGGAGAATGAAGGCACAGTGAGTTGGTATGATTGTGAGTGAAAGTTAAAGATGATGCTAAATCAATTTTTGAAGAAGAGGATGAAAATTCACTTCATTCAGGGAAGCCCTCAATCTTAAATTTCTTTCATTATTGCACATTGAGGACAATGTTTAATTTAAGTTTGGAAGTGGAGATTTTCATTTAGTTTAGGGCAAAATTATTTTGAATTTAGGTATAAATTTTTAGCTTTGATGAGCTTCACATTTTGATGACTTAGCTAAGGAAATCTAAGAGCAAGTGTGCCAAATTGTTAAAATTGAATAGGTTGGATTGATGGATTCTTTCTTAATGATCAGTAACTTATGCTCAGTTTTTGATTGCTATTGCACATGATTTAGAGGAAAGGATAGGTGCTACCTTGTGATTTAATAATTCTTATGATAAGTTCTTTTTCATGAATGATGAAATTTTTATTAAGAACCTTATGTTATGATAATGCAAAGTGTATGAGGATTAGTTGATAATGTTGTGAATTTAGTGACATATTTTGGTTGACGTAAGCATGCTAGAACTTGTTTGATTATCCCTCAAGACAATATTCTAGAGAACATGTTTACTTGAAAATGATTTAGGCATTTTTTGATCAGTTTGAGCATTCAAGCTAACCTAGTATATTCATGTCATTAGTGTCCTCATCAAGCCTTAATAAAAAAATGACATATGCAAAGCATGTGAAAGACCACCATTCAACTTTTCTTTCTTTAGCCTCATCATCCAGACCCTTTTAGCTTGAAAAATCATACTTGACCTATTGAGAGATATATTCTACACACATGGTTGTAGAGTGATATGAGAGAGCAAAAGAAGTTAAGTTTGGG
This sequence comes from Pouteria campechiana, assembly GCA_036873735.1. NCBI lineage: Eukaryota > Viridiplantae > Streptophyta > Magnoliopsida > Ericales > Sapotaceae > Pouteria > Pouteria campechiana. Next base: position 15,125 of record JAYJMB010088599.1, on the reverse strand, counting down.
GAATTAAAAAGAAGAATGCCAAAATAAAAAGAAAAAGGACAAAAATAAAAGAATTAAAAAGGATTCACCCTTCAATTGGGGGGATCACATCCCAATGAACTAAAAAAAAAACAAGTTTGGGGATGTGGTAGTAATACAACCCATAAAAACAAAAGAAAAGAGAGAAAATAGGAAACAAAAAGTCAAGAGAGTGAGCATCTATGCACAATTTATTTATGATCTCTTACTTTGTAAATCCTTATTCCTTTTCTTTGTTAGCCAAATCTAAGGCCTCATTACAAGCTTAAAATAGACCTATTAATCCAAGTGAAAAAAATTATCTACATTAGTGAAGAAGGATTATGAAAAGCAAGCTTATAGGATATTTTGTGAAAATCATTAGAATCGCTGGATTGCATATGGTTGATTAAAAAGCATGCATGTAATATGTGATTAACAAAGCACACACACATTCTCACTTCATGAATAGATTGATGAAGCAAGAGTTTCATGAGATTACTTGGTAAGTGTCTTGAATGATTTCTAAGTTATGTTTATATATGTAGTTTGTCGGGCACGTTCTTAATTGTTAGAGAAAGGTTATCTGGGATGCCCCGCACCCCTCCCTATGCATTTGGACCATCCTGCATATTATTCTCTAGTGGGGCCTATGCGGAATGCTACCATTCTCTTATTCTCTTATAATTTTCTTATTTTTAAGGGGTATATTTTGCCTAAAATCTAGCAGAGTATCCCCTGAATTATATGGGTTTCACACCTATACAATCATACACCATATAAATTTATATGATTAAAAACTTCTAAACTCGGCATTAATTATATCAAATCCAATCTAAATCTTAATTTCAATATTCATAATTTCTAACATTATTCAAAATCATAAATCTATACCCACGACTACAGGTCCTGGATTGAAGCCGAATCATGATGACACTTACACAGAATTGGGGGTCATACAAGTCTATCCACACATCATAAACAATTATCACTAAGACATTCCAATTCATTTCTTTAATACATCAATTCAAAACCTTTAAATACAATTACACAAATATATTATGAAATTATAATCATAATTCCTCACACCATAAAGAAAAGGTCTTCAAATTCTGCCTCTTAACTCTAACCCATAGTTGGAATTCTTTACCTAACTTGTCGGCTAAAAATTAAAATAAGAAGGCATGAGTTTCGGGCAAACTTAGTAAGTTGGTAAGTAATAGAAATTAATAATAACTCATAATCAACAACATAACATGTTTTGTCTAGAACATGCATAATCATGCTCAACATTTCAATGTACAAACATTCCATATTCATTATCACAAATTCTCAATACAACATATACATAAGATTACACCCAATCATCTAATATACAACATTTAGTCCTAACAAAAGTAAAGCATTCATGTACTGTCTTAGTTATTCATTCATCTTCAATATCGGGATTTCTCTATCCCAATTAATTCCTTATCCATATTATAAACTAAATACCAGTTATTTCAATCCAAGGGATATCCACTATCTCAAATAAATTAGATAATATCAACCTTAAACAATTATAGAATATCCAATATCCCCAACCAAAACATACATGCCAAAATATCCATAAATGGGATATTCCATATACCCATCCAACAATACAGTCAATTAGAAAGAACAAACCTACTTACCTTATATGAAGAATCCTTTTACAACTTCTTGGGCTTTATGCTTTTCCATTTTATTCAATGATCCTGAACCTACAACCATCCCATTCATTTACAAAGATAATATTAACTAATTTATATCAAGTCATTGAATTATACTTTTTAACTACTATCAATCAATCCAGAAATAAATCTAATAACCCTTCAAATGTATTGCTACACTTAACATTAATTCCATGGCTATCTAACCTATATTCTCCTTTAATTCCTTTTCATAGTGGTATATAATTTTTGTACCCTTAACATGTTAAAATTCACTTTTTCCTTTAAAACCACTTCTTTAAAAATTAATGATGTCAATTTCTTATCTCATTTCAATTGAGTCCTAGGGTTATAATCAAACCCTTTTCACATGATGTACTACTCATGCCAACATTCCACTAAAGTCTAACAAGAAAATTTGCTTTTTATTCCTACTTAACCATAATATAATATACTTAACCTGTAATTAACTATCAAACAAGCCAATTATGCCTTTAATGTCATTAATTTACTACCAAATCCTGTTTACACAAAAATACCTTTTTAAATCTTCATTTCCTACAATATTCATATTGTATATGATATGATAAACATTTAAACATCTTTAAAATAATCTTAATTAAGCCTTTAATTCATTCAATTTATGACTCACATAGCTCATACAAAAAAACCTCAATTAGGTCATAACCAAATTTTGATTTCACATGTCCAAATCCTCCATACAAGTCCTAAAACATTATAAGTCTAAATTAAACATTTTCCCTATGGTGTTCATCCCCAAATCATAAAATTCCCTAATTTTCACTATTCATAAAACCAAAACTTAGTATGAATCATGATTTCTTAAATCTAATTAAGTTTCAAAATATCACAAAGCATAAATAAATCATTTCCCCTATAATTCTAGTAACAAAATCCCTTCATCTTCTCCAAAAGCTATTATTCATGAATGGATTGAAACCCTAACAAGAAAAAAAATTAAATTTAACAAAAGCAAATAAACTTACCTCAAATCCATATGTGGCTTTTGTTGGTCCCTAACTGAATGACAGCTTAAGAGGGGAAGGGGGAGGGGAAGGGGAGGGGGAGCGTGAATTGAGCTTCTAAAAATTTTGGCCAATAAATGACTATAAGTGCTTAAAATGAGAAAGAGAATAAATTACAGCACATACACAGTATTTTTATATTGGTTCGGCCCTTCCTAGTTCCTAGTCCACGTCTCTGAGCCAGTTTTCTTTCCTAAACTCAACTTTCACTATAACACCTGTTGGTTTTACAAATTCATCAACAACTTATTGGTTTTTCATGTTCATCAGAAACTCTTACATTTTAGTTTTCAAGCTTACCAACTAACTTACTGGTTTTTCAAAGCTAACTAGAAACTTTTACAAACAATTGGTTTTACAGAGCTTAACAAATAACTTTGGGTTTTTCAAAATGAATGTATAATAATAATGCCTCTTATTTAGGCTGACATGTATGAAAGCTAAAGCTTAATTGAAAGAACAAAGTAAGCAATGAGATCAGATTTAAACTCCTTTTGAAGTTGATGTAGATTTGATGTTAAGGATTCTGAATGCTTTAGCAGTGACATAGCAAATGGAGTTGAATGATGGAAAGTTGTGAATGCTCTTCTCTTAATCAACAATCTGATTTTCAGTGTGATCTTGTTGTTGTTGTAATTATTATCTTAATCTTCTTTATATATGATTTGAATTTTTAGTCATTGCAACCTTTGGCATCATTTCCAAACAAGTTAGGCAGGTTTAGTGATGATTTTTGTGTGTTGTTGGAGTTCAAAAGTTCTAAGTAGAGTGCTTAGAATTTTTGTGCTTCGGTTTATGCCTTAACAGAATTTCTGAAGTGGTTCTGCAGAACTTCTATAGTAAGTGAATTTTTGGCAGTATTCTTTTCAAAGTTTCGATCTGTTATCTTAATCTTCAATGGATATAATCTAAACTACTAAAGAACCTCTAAGCAACTTCTAATTTACTTTTATAACTTAAACTTTTGATCTTGATATTTTCTTTGACTCATATCTTTTTGGAAAATGCCTTCTGAGAATGTGCAATGTCAGCGTTTTGCTTTGCTTCTATGTAGGCTAATTTTCTTCTGAGTAGCCTCTGAGTTGCTTATGAAGCTTAGGTTTTGCTTTGCTATGTCTTCATGATTTATGTTTTATTTAAACATATCTCTGAGAGTGCTTCTGACTTGATTCTACACATTGATTCATAGTTTTCACACTATTTTTGTGCATTACATGTTCTGCATTACTTGTATACAATGCTTTTTCGCTTCTAGGTTACTTTTTTTACTTGATGAGTTTTTCTATCATGGTTCTAATTACTTGAATTATCTTTTGGGTTGCTTCTGTGTGGCGTAACAACTTCTTTACTTTGTTTTTGAGTAGTGCAATAGTGTTACTCATTGCTTCTTTGTAGCATGATGATACTTCTGCATTACTTTTGTGTATTATATCCATGTTCTATTTGACTTCTATGTATTATTAAGTTTCTTCTGTCATGCTTATGTATAATTGACTTATCATCTGTGCTTCTTCTGTGTTTCTTTTGATGTTCAATTTTAATTCTGAAGAAGTTCTGGGATAATTTTGATCTGGTTCTAAATTACATCTGGTTACTTCTGAAAAATTTTGATTTCTTTAAATTTTGGCCTTTTCATGCTAAGCCTCTAAGCAAGTTCTAACTTGCTTTTTATTTGAGCATTCCTTTATTACTTTTCTTCATCTATTTTTGATATTAATACTGCAACACCTAGAAAGTGAATTGCTAGTACCTTCAAAACTAAGTTATTTAATCTCATTCATCATCAAAATCAAGCGTAGTAAATCAGTTAAACTTACCATTCTCCCCCTTTTTGATGATGACAAAATATTTGAGTGATAACGTTTAAAAAAATATTTTAGAATATGCAATGTATTCCTTAGTGGGGGCTCCCTTCACATGGGTAAGCTCCCTTTGAGTATGTACTCTGAGTGTTCTATTTTTCTTCCCCTTTGGTCATAATAAAAAAGAATGCAGTAAAATAAAATAATGGTATCATCATGAAGGTTCATCATGATTTTATACAATAATAATTATACAACAAAGATTCATCATACAACAGAAAAGACAATTGATACTGAGATACATCACATAAGAAATGACTGAAGTCAGAATAAGAAGATGTGCGTTTTAAGTATAGCAATCAATTTATTGGTTTTCTAGTGTATGTGAGAGGAAAGAAATGGGGGTTGTCAAAAGAGAGAATAGGAGTCTTTGTGGTTATGGAGTATGAAGGTTTTGTGGGGGATGACTTGGGTTTAGAAACAACTTTCTTGATCTTAGAAGGAAGAGGAGGAGGAATGAAAGTGAGATCTTTTGGAATTGCAATGGGGGGTTGTTGAGTGTATGCAATTGGTCCATAGTTGGTGACAAGGATGAAATGAATATGATCTTTAAATGTTGGATCCAGTAACTTAGGAAAGACTGGATGAAGTCCTTCTAAGATGCTTTCTGTGTTGGCATTCACCCATGCAGTGTATTCTTAAGGGGTCATTATTATCCGAGATAGAGGAGCCTTTTTATGTTCTTTTGGAGGTAGAATTTTTTACTTCCTCTTGGTTTTGGTCTGGACAGTTTGTTGTAAAAGGAATGGGGGGTAGTTTTCTGGATGGTTTGGGATTAGTGAGGTTTTTTGTTTTCTGATTGTACTTGATTTTGGAGGTGGTTTTTGGGAAGGTGAAGTTTTTAGTTTTCTGGCTATCTTTGGAGGAGGTGATGTTTTTGGTTTTGGAGTGGGTGGTGGTTTGGGTGAATTGATCCATATTTTGTGAGAAAGAGATGGATCAGCAAACTGAGGATAAGGAAGTGGAAGATTGTCAGCAATAGCTTGCAAATTTGTTACAGGATAGAACAAATTTTCTTCCTCAATTATGAAGATGTTATTGAAAGGTCTTGAGGGAGATGGAATTACTATTCTAGTGGGTCTTGATACATGAAGCATCTGAAGAAGTTTTTCAATGTATACATCTTGATAAGATGCTAACTAAGGAATGTTGGTATCATGACCCATGGGTGTGAGAGGGGGATCAGGGATTAGTATGATTTTAGAAAGAGTATTCTGATCCATGATTTCTAAACATGGAAGTGTAGAAAGGTGAATGAAAAGGTTATGAGATATACAAATTATAGCAATGTCAGAATTTATTTTATATTGAGCAAAGAATTCAAAATATGTGAGTCTGATTGGATGATAGATGTGAAAAAGAATATCACGGTTTTCTTCTTTTGGTTTTGGAGGAGATTTTGGATGAGTTTTTGGTGGAGGTGGTCGACGAATTGAAGGTGTATCCCATTCTTCATGAATTTCATCAATTCATTCAGGAATAAGTTTTCCTGGTAGAAAAAGATCTTTTAGAGTCCAGTCAAGGTATTGTGGAAGAAAAGATGTAATACTAAGTGGAACTTCAGTAGGATACTTTCCATACTTGACTATGGCTCTATTTGGATTAGATAGATGCTCCTCTAGGTAGGTGGGTAAAGGTTCAATGGGAATGAAGTTTGGAAATACCAAGGAAGGTTGTGTGTGTGTGTGTGGGGGGGGGGGGGGAGTTTGAATGATGTCTTCAGTGGTTGGAACTGATGGTGGTTGTGATAGAGGAGAAGTTTGTGTTAGAGGAGGAAAAATGTAGGGGATGCTGGAAGTTATGTAGATAGGTTGATTTCATAGGTTGAGCAACCTCTGAAATTGTAGGGGATGATGGATGTGGAGATTATGGAGGGAAGATATTACTGTAATAGGAGAGTTTGTTCTATGTGGAGAGAAATGATATGGAGGTTAAGAATAATGAGTTGGAGGTGGAGAGAAGTGAGTTTGAAGTGGACAGAAATGAAGTTGATAGGTTTGACCTCTAAATGACTTTGCTAGAGGTTGTAGTGAGTCAAGTCTTTGGTTAATTTTATCAGCTCTCAGGATCATGGAAGACATGGCAGTGTTTAGATTGTGATCCATTCTATTCATTTGAATAGCTAGAGTAGACATATAGTGGTCAATCATTGTCAGTCTATCTTCTAGGAGCTGTGGTATTAGTTGTGTAGTGGGAATTGTAGTTGGTGTAGTTGGTTGATGAGATGCAGGAATGGAGGATTGAGGTTGAGTTTGAGAGGGTTTAGAGGGTACAACTGTTATACTCTCTTCTCTATCTTCTATTTTTGTTTCTTCCTCTTTTCTCTCTGTGGCTTCTTCTTTGGTTGCTTCTTTCATAGTATCTTGCCTTATTCCTTCTTCTCTAGTTTTTCCTCTTTATTTTCTCTTTTATTTGCTCTTCTTTTCTTTGCTTTTGAGAGATCCAGCCTTGTGGAATCAGCTTGAAGCCAATTCTTTTTACTGTATTCTTATTGATTTCCTCTCTTGCCATATAGTCTTCTCCATCTTCCTTCAAGAGGTCAATATTTTTTGTCTTCATAAGCTTGCTCATAACCATCCCATAAGGTAGGTAATACTTGGTCGAAGTCATTAACAAGTAAAGTTGATCAGCCATAACTTGAGCTAAATCTATCATTTTCTTGTGCTTGAATGCCTATAAGATCATGGCTTCCTTCTCAAGAATCTGATCGGCACCTTTTATTTTGGGATATATGTTATTGAATATCAGCATATGGGCCAAGTTGAGATTCAAATTTAGATGACTGACAAGTAGGTAAGTCACATTTTCCTTAATATCTACTTCAGCCAAATCTGAAAACAATCTTGTTTTGTCTGATGGCCAATCAATTTCTTGATTTTCTTTTTAAGGAATATTGAATGTATTTTGTATATTCTCTGAGGATAGATCTATCTCAATTTTTCCTATCCATAACTTTCTGGTATTATAATTGAAATTGGCAGCAAAGACTTGAATCATTTTGGTGTATGATTTATCCTTATAGCTCATAAAGCTTTCCCATCCTTAGAATCTAATCCAGTTTGTCACTTCAAGTTTTAGGCCATTCCCTCTAAATGCCTCAAAATCAAATGCTCTTCCTTTTACTATTTTCCTGCCCTTGAAATATTTACTAAAATTAGTATAAGCAAAGGAATTGCTATCGAAGATTAACTTAAGAACATAATATTCCATTTTTCTCCATTTTCTTGGTGTTTCTTGTTCTGTCATCTCTCTTTTTTGTTCCTCAGAGTCTAACATTTCTGCTCTCTTGCTAGCCCTTTTCATCCTTTCCATTTATAGCAACAGATGAAATTTTTGGCTTAGGATTTCAAATAGGAGAGTTCTCAGAGAATTTGGAGATGGAAAATCTCTAGTATGAATCGAGATGGGAGCAGGTTAATGGAGGGAAAATGTAGATGATGAAAGGATTTTGAATCGCCTCTCTGTGGAATGAGCTTAGAGTTATGAGATAGTGGTGTAAAGTTTTTGAGCTTAGGGTTTTAATAGAAAATGGAGCTTCTATTGAAGTTTAACAGAAGTTATGTGCAACACAGAGCTTACACAGAGTTTCTAAGCTAATAGCCTCAGAAGTTCTGTGGACCTTACATAGAGGTGGAATTCGAGGGGCGGTAGTTCTTATGCAAAATAGATGTTTAACAGAACTTCTGTGTTAATGATCTCAGAAGTTTTGCAGAATCAGTTTTAGGTATGTAGAAGTACTAGTTTCAACAGACCCATGTGACAGAAGTTTTGAGTAAGTGTTACAGAACTTCTGTGTGATTTCTTTGTGTTTTGACAGAGTTTCTATGCTACTTCTGAAGCACTTTAAGAGATGTTCAGAGATTTTATTTACTTCTGACATGCTTTTGAGTGATGTGATAGAATTTCTGTTATAATTCTGACATATTTCTAGATCAATTTATTTAATATTTATGATTATTTTTAGGCATTTAAACACTATAATTAAATATGTATTTTATGAGTATGGATATATTATACAGAGTTCTCTTCTAATTTTGCAAAATCTATCTTCTAGAAGAGGCTTTGTAAAAATATCTGCTAACTGATTTTTAGTTAGTACATATTCTAAGTAGATATCATGGTTTTGTACATGGTCTCTAATGAAATGATGTCTGACCTCTATGTACTTAGTTCTTGAGGTAGTACTAGATTCTTTGTCAAATTTATTGCATTATTATTGTCATATCTAATAGGAGTATCAACATACTTTATTCTATAATCATTCAATTGATGTTTCATCCATAAAATTTATGCACAACAACTACCTATAGCTACATATTCAGCTTCAGCAATTGATAATGCTACAGAAGTTTGTTTTTCTGAAAACCATGATATGATCATGCTTCCAAGAAATTGACAAGTTCTAGAGGTACTTTTCTGTCTAACTTATATCTAGTAAAGTCTAAGTTAGAGTACCTAACTAATTTAAAGTTTGAACATTTTGGATACCATAATCTAAGATTTGGAGTATCTAAAAGTATCTAAATATTCTTTTAACAATAATGAGGTGTGATTCTTTAGGATCTAACTAAAATCGTGCACACCTGGATACACTAAATATAATATCTAGTCTAATTATAGTTAAATATAAAAAAGATCCTATCATGCTTCTACATAATTTCTGACAGGTAGATTTACCTTTTTCATCCTTATCCATTTTGATAGTTGTGCTCATTGGTGTGACTAATGGCTTTCCTTCTTTTAGAGGAAATTTCTTGAGTAGTTCCTTGGTGTATTTTGATTGTTGGTAAAGATTCCTTCCTTTATCTATTTTACTTGAAGTCCTAGAAAGAAGTTCATTTCACTGATTAAACTCATCTCAAATTCTCCCTACATTACTTTAGAAAAAATCTTGACATAATTTATCATTAGTTACACCAAATATAATATCATCCACATAAATTTGAATAACTAGGATATTATTTTTTTCATGCTTGATAAAGAGTTTGGTGTCTACTTTACCTCTTATACATTCTTATTCTATTAAGAATTTACTTAATCTCTCATACTATGCTCTAGGAGCTTGCTTTAATGCATAGAGAACTTTCTTGAGTTCAAAGACATGGTGTGAATCATAAGGATCTTCAAACCTAGGAGGTTGTTCTACATAAACTTCTTAATTTATAAAACCATTTAGAAATGCACTTTTAACATCCATTTGATAAAGCTTCAAAATTCATGAAAGATGCAATTGCTAATATCATTCTAATGGCCTCAATTCTGGCAATAGGAGCATATGATTCTTCAAAGTCTATTCCTTCCTCTTAATAGTATCCTTTTGCTACGAGTCTTGCTTTATTTCTTATTACTATACTAAATTCATCTAATTTGTTCTTAAGAAACCATTTAGTTCTTATTACAGATTGATAGTTAGGTCTTGGAATAAGTTTCCATACATTGTTACGTTTGAATTGATCTAATTCTTCTTGCATGGCTATTATCCAATTTTCATCTTCTAAAGCTTTATCTATGCAAGTTGGTTCTAATTGGGAAATAAAAGCAAAGTTACCACATACTTGATGATATGAAAATCTAGTTTTTACTTTATCATAAACATCACCAATTACATGGTTTTCAGGATGATCATGCATGAATCTCCAATCTTTTCGAAGAGTACTATTACCTTCATTATTTACCTCATTGATGAATGGTCCATCATCTAGTTCTTCTAAGATCTTTATATGTTTTTATTTATGAAAAATCTTTGTCTTCATCTTGTATTTTTATTTTCTCCATAAAAGTGGTAACTTCTCCTGTTTCATCATCAAAATTGCTCATTTTTCTAAAGGGGTTAGTACTTTCATCAAATTTCACATGAATAAATTCCTCTACATTCTTATTTTTCAGATTATAGACTCTAAATGTTTTGCCAACAATGGAATAACTAAGGAAAATGCCTTTATCAAATTTGCTATCAAATTTGCCTTGGTTTTCCTTTTGATTGTTAAGAATAAAGCATTTACAACTAAAAGCATAGAAATGAGAGATGTTTGGTTTTTTGCCATAATATAATTTATATGGAGTTTTGTTGAGTATGGATCCGATATAAATTCTATTAATAATGTAGCATAAAGTATTTATTGCTTCAACCCAAAAGTATTGAGGTAAATCATATTCACTCAATATTATCCTTGCCATTTCTTGCAAGGATCTATTTTTCCTTTTAGCTACTCCATTTTGCTAAGGTGTTCTTGGTGCAAAAAAGGTGTGTAAAATTCCATTACTTTCTTAAAAAATAATTTTCAAATTCTCTACCATGATCACTTCTTATGGCTATTATATGAGAATTTTGTTCATTTTGTACTCGTTTGGTAAATATTTCAAAGAATGAAAAAGTCTCATCTTTAAAAGCAAGAAACATTATCCAGGTGAATCTAGAATAATCATCCACAATGACATATGCATAATGTTTCCTTCCAAGACTTTTAGTTCTTGTTAGTCTAACAAGATTCATGTGTAGCAATTGAAGTGGTTTAGTAGTCTATACTTCCTTCTCTGATTTGAATGATTCTCTAACTTGCTTTCCTTTTAAGGAAGCATCACATAATTCATTTTGGTCAAATTTCAATTTGGATAACCCAACTACAAGATTTTTGTTGTATGGCTTTTCAACCATGAAGTTGTTGGCATGACCCAGTCTTTTATGTTGAACCATATTATCTAACTTGATTTTGATGATGAATATTCTTCACCAAGTATGTTTTGATGATGAGCAATAGCATGAGTGAAACATTAAGGTACTAACACTTTGCTCTCAAGAAGATTGTAAAAAGATAAACTCATACTCAATTTAAAAATAACCTTTATGATGACAAAAGGAAGACATAAAGAAAATGCTCCTTACAAAATTAAGTATATAAAATTTCACATATACTTAATTCAAGAAAAATAGAATATGAAGTGTTGAAGCCATGCTTAGAAGCCAACAGACCATCTTTGGAATCCTTGCATGCTTTGGAGAAAATTGCATTGCTTCAGACACATCTTAATGAAATTTGGAGAAGACAGTGAAGTTTCAGAAACTGACATGATATAGCTCAGAAATATTCAAACAAGCATCGGAGTCTTCACAAGTATCAACGCACTTCAAAGAAAATGTAAATACTTTGGACAAGTCGCAGCATGCTTCGAAAAAAGTTGACTTGGAGATATCTTTTTACACTTTGGAAACAACATGACAAGCTTTGGAGATTTTAAACCATGCTTTAGAAAACCTGAAGTCACATTTCGGAAAGAATTCAAACAATCTTCAGAAACAATGATCATGCTTGGGAGATGTTAAACCATGCTTCGGAAAACCTGAAGTCATGTTTTAGAAAGAATTCAAACAATCTTCGTAAACACTAATCATGCTTCAAAGATGTTAAACCATGCTTCAGAAATGTTAATCAAGCTTTGAAGATGTTTGACCAAAGCTTCAGATTACTTTTTCGAAAGCAATATAAGTTCCAAAAATCTAAACTTCTCTCAATAAGTGACTAATGCAACTAAAAAGATTACTATCATTTTGGAATCTGAAGAAAATAAGTCAGATTATCCAAAATCAGTCAAGACACCACATGTTCACTCATCTCTTCGAAACACTTGATATGAAAAGTGAACATTTGGAAAAGTCGGTGATAGAAGTAATAGACCGATACTAAAAGGTAGCAAAGTCAGATGTCAAAGAAAAGATAAGGTAAAGAAAAAAATTTTAAACGTTTGACTGTATACCAAGATTAGCAACAGAAAAATCTCTCTTAATCTATAAAAGAGAGATTCAGAAGTAGAAGAAAATAACCCAATTGAATATTTTTTGAACTGAGTTGATCACACAAAAAGCATTCAGAATCTTCCTCCAAAAGTTCAACTCCAATAGATACAACTCAGTTGGAGCTATCAAAGTTCAAACCTCTACTCGATCAAGGAGTTTGAATCTTTTACTCTTACTTTTTAATCTTTCACTTAGAATTTTGAATTTATGTACCAATCTGCCTAAGTAAGGTATTAATCTGTACACTTTATTTTAGTGTTTAGCAACACAAGCACTGCTTTGTGTTTATGTATAGAGATAAGCAAGTAAGGAACTTCTTGAAAGGGTGTAAGTTTGTTGGTGAGCTTTGGAAAACCAATAGGTTGTGAAAGTTTCTGGTTAGCTTGGATAACCAATAAGTTAGTTGGTGAGCTTATTATAAAACCAATATGTATTTGATCAGGTTAATCAAGGTATTAGTGGAACCTAAGCTCAGTAGAGAAGACTGACTCAGAGAAGTGGAGTAGGAACCCAGGAAGGGCAGTACCACTATAAAAATCTTATGCTATTTATTATGCAATCTATTTTATTTATTCTTTCAGTACCATAATCATTTGATTTGGGCTAAAAGTTTCAAAAGCTCAATTCACCACCCTTCTTGAGCTACCATTGCATAAGGGACCGACATTCTATGCTACAATAGGGACTCTTCATTATTTGCAACAAGACATTTTACTTAGATATCATTTAAATCTATTAAATACACATTTTCACATCTTTTACCAAGTACTACAACTGAGTTTGAACTATCTATTATAGAACATATATAAGATTCAAACACAACTTTATATCCATTATTACAAAATTGACTAACGCTTAACAAATTTTGTTTTAATCTTTCTACTAGTAAAACATTTGAAATAGTAATAGAGGGAGGTTGGCTAATCTTACCAATCCCAACCACTCTACCTTTTCCATTATCTCCAAAGGTAATTGTTCCTCCATTTTTAGCTTTTAATTCTATGAACAACTCATTCTCTCTTGTCATGTGTCTAAAGCAACCACTATCAATATACCATTTGCTACTTCTTGTGGATCTCAAGCACACCTGTAATAATAAAATTAAGCTATAATTTTTGGTACCCATTTAGGAATGGGTCCAAGTGGATTAGTAGCAGAATATTTTAGTATTCATTATGCTACTAAATAATTATCTGCTGATATTAATGTATTCATTATGTCAGTAACAATTTTTGGTATCCAAATTTGGTTTTGTTTGGATTCTAATCTTCTTCCAAGATTGCTAGTTTTCTCTCTATGATTTTCTCTACTTTTCTTTGTCTTTAGTTTAAATAATGTAAAAGTTAATATTTTTTAAGAGTATGATCTTTTGCTTTTGTTTGCTCAAGTTCTATGTTAATGTTAGTTTTGACTTGAGCATTTTCTTATTTTATCTTAGAACATTCATAGATTGTCTTTTCTAATTCTCTTTTAGTTTCTTTGTGTTTACCTTTTAAATTTTTAAAATCTGAGTATAATTCATCTAGTAATTCTTCTAAATCAGAAGTTTCAGTTTTTGATTTTACCTCATCTTCATGAATGGCTACGAAGCTTATTCTTATATGATGCTCATCCTAATTTCCTTCTTTGGAGTTAAGTGAACTGAATTGAGCTTCATTTCTTCTTCTGTTTCACTCAAACTTTTTGCATCACATTTTTAACTATTTCCCATGCAGTCATCGCTTTCTTCTTCTTTTCAAATTTTCTATTGTTAGAAGTATTCTTTTTATCAAAATAAGAATTATACCTTTTCTTTTTGTCTTTTTTTCTTTCATCTAGTTCTGGACAATCAAATCTCATGTGCTCAGATTTGTTGTAGTTATAACATATTGGAATCTCCTTCTTCTTTTCCTTGCTTTTGTTGCTACTTTTGAAGTTGTTTCCAAATTTCATCTTTCTGATCATATTTTGAAATCTTCTGGTTATCATTGTCATTTGCTCATCATCTTCACTTGCTGAGGCTTCTTTTGAAGATTCTTCATTTTCTGATTCATCTTGTAGAGCAATTTTCTTGCCTTTGAATTCATCTCAAATCTTTTGTTTCATTAAGACTTTATGGGTCATAAGTGATCCAATGTGTTCTTCTACTTTCATTTTACTTAAATCCTTTGCTTCCTGTATAGCAATTTCTTTAAGCATCCAGAATCTAGGTAGAGATCTTAATATTTTCTTAACTAACTTGGGTCTTCATATTTCTCTCCCAAGCTTTTCAATCGATTGGTGATTTTCTGAAACCTACCAAACATTTCAGAAATGGTTTCTGATTCTTTCATAGAGAAGGCTTCATATTCTTATACTAGAATATTTATCTTAGTTTTCTTCACCTGATTTGTATCTTCATGTGCTACTTGGAGTTTATCCTAAATTTCTTTAGCTGAGTCATATGCAGAAATCTTTTTAAATTAAGATGAAGATAGTGCACAGTAGAGACAATTCTTTGCTTTAGCATCTTATTCTACTATTTGAATATCTTTAGTGTATATTTATCTTCTGTATTTATAACATTCTTTCCATTCTTAACTATGAGCCTAACTGGTAATCCGTGGCAGTTAAGAAGTTTTGTATTCTCATCTTCCAATACCCATAATTGGTTCTATAAAAAAATGGGGGTCTCGAACTGGATTGCCCTTTAGCAGATGTGTTATGGAACATACTTACCATTTGAATCTCTTCACAAGTTAATATGTTGGTATTTGAA
>JAYJMB010088598.1:0-63650 GCA_036873735.1 Pouteria campechiana | reverse complement strand
GGAATGAATCAATAATAATGGAAAAATCCTTTGGTCCATTCCGAAGGCGACCAATTCCGGTCATGTCGTTCCATTTGTATTTTATTTCTTCCTCATCATTTCTTGTGCCCGATCTCGCGACTCGAACAACTAACTAATTACTTTCCCAGTGACACAATGTTTATATATAAAAATAGATTAAGGAGAGTAATTGCTAGTAATAAATAGCGTTAATTGTAAGATTATCACATTAAGCCTTCAAAAGAAGATAATTTAAAACGAATGCTAAAGTCAAAATCACTCAGAAGCAATTCAGAAATATTCAAAAGTATTTCAGAGACAAATCAAAACTCCTTCAGAAACAAGGCGTAAAGCTTGGAAGTATTCAGAGGTATTTCAGAAACAAATTAGAATCCCTTTGGAAACAAGGTGTGAAGCTTAGAAGTATTTTAGAGACAAATTAAAACTCCATCAAAAACAAGGCATGAAACTTAGAAGTATTCAAAAGTATTTCAGAGACAAGGCTTAAAGCTCAGAAGTTCAGAAGTATTTAGAGCTACTTCAAAACCTCTTCAAAAATAAGTCAGAATCTTTTCAGAGACAAAGTACAATCTTCAGAATTAACTCCATAGCATTTAGAGAAAGTTTCTACACTTAGAATTTTGTCAGTAAGAACTTCAAAATACGTTCAGAAGATATATCTACACTCAAAACATTATCAAAAGCAATATAGAATGTTGACTTTGCAATCATAAGTTCATCAAAAGAACTTCCAAGTCTCAGAGATGTCTCAGAAGATCGATAATAGTGATATAGAATAAACTCAAAAGAAGTTTCTGAACTCAGAACATTATCAAAAGATTTTCAAAAGTAATACAAAATTCAAGAAGCATACAGAGGCAGAATTCAAAATTCAGAAATTAACATTTGAAGTTATTCAGAAGTAACTTTGAAGCTCTTCAAAGGCATCCTGAAAAAAAACCAAAACTCAAGAAGTATATCAAAAATAGAATTCAAGCTTCAAAAATACTTCAGAAGTTTCTCAAAAGCAAAAATATGACCAATGAAAGTGACAGATACCAAAACCTCCTTCAAAAGGATCTGAAGTGCTCAACCTTGCAAAAATTCTGACATTGCCATGGTTCAGAAGTTGTGAAGAAGAGCCTCAGATGTTCTACATTAAGTGCACAATAGTAACTGATAGGTAGTTAAACTTCAGAAGTTCTAAAAACTAATCTCAGAAGTTTTGAAGCTGGATAAAAGAAGAAAATTGCGACAAAGCTTTAAATGCCCTTCTTCAAACAGTCGAAAAGCTACCAAAAATAATCATTATAGCTAAGATTTCTTCCACAACTTATAAAAGGAAGATTCAAATGTCTAGGAAAGATGCTGAGAAAGAGTTGAAAAAGTTAAACAAAATTTACTCAAGCATTTACTAAATCTCCCAGATTTAATTCCATGAGATTAGCTCAATTATGCTGCATTCCAACAAGCATTTAAAGAAAATCATTAAATAACACTTAGAGTTTAATCTTTCTTGTTCTTTATTACTATATTTATTATATTTTTATGACTAAACTTTGTACACTGCTTATCAAGAGGCATTCATTTTTGTACATGCTTACTTACTATTTTCTCATTTGTAAGCAATGGGCTTGCATCTTATAGTGAACAACAAGCTAGGAAACTTGCTAAAGATTCTATAAGTTGTTGGTGAGCTTTAAAAACCAACTTGTGTAAGTTTATTGGTAAGCTTAAAAACCAATAAGTATTAGTGGAACCTGAGTTTAGCAAGAAAGGCTAACTTAGAGAAGTGGAGTAGGTACCCCAGGTTAAGGGCCAAGACACTATAAAAACCATTGTCTCAGTATACTCTGCGTCTTTCCTATTTTATTTTACCACTATCTTTTGATCTTGGCCAAAATTTTTAAAGGCTCAATTCACACACCCCCTCTTGAGCAACCATTATCTAGGGACCAATAATTGGTATTAGAGTAGACTTGTTATTTCTTACATACCAGTCCATATAACTTGTGAAGAGATCCCAATGGCCAACTACTTCCACAATACTTCAGTTGAAGGTCAATCCATTATCAAACCCCCACTATTTGATGGCACAAACTATAGGTACTGAAAGATGAGAATGAAGAATTTCTTAATAGCCGTAAACTATCAATTGTGGCTAACTATCAAAGATGGAATGATTATCCTAAATATAGAAGACAAGTATGTCATTGAGGACATCCAAGCAGTTCAAAGCGATGCCAAGGCAAAGAACTACCTTTACTACACCCTTACACTCTCTGAGCTTGACAGGATTTCCTCTTGTGACAGGCCAAGAAAATCTGAAACAAACTATAGTTTACACATGAAGGAACAAAACAAGTGAGAGAAACTTAAATAAATCTTCTTATGCTAGAACACTAATCCTTCAGCATGAAGGAGATAGAGTCAATTTCAGACATGTTTAAAAATTTTTAAAAGATAATAAATGGGCTAAAGAATCTAGGAGAAAAATATGAACAACCCAAGTTGGTGAAGAAAATACTAAGATCATTATCAAGGCAATGGATGCCTAAAGTAATAGCTATCGAGGAAGCAAAGAACCCATACAAGATGACCTAGAAGAGCTCATAGGTTCTCTCATGACCCATGAGGTATTGATGAAATAGAAAACTGTAGAAGATCCCAAGGGCAAAAAGATAATCACCCTTAGAGCTGAGTTAGATGTTGATAACTTCCAAAGTGAAGCATCAATGAGCGGAGATGATGATGAGAACGTGGTAATGATAACACAAAGATTTAAGGCCATGATGATGAAAAAGAAATTAGGAAGTAGCTCAAGAAATAATTCAAGAAGAAAAGATAAAAATAAAGAGTCTTCCACATGCTACAATTATAGGAAGATTGGGCACATGAAGTTTGACTGCCCAAAATCTGATAAGAAACAAAGTGATCAGTAAAAGAAAAAATATAACTCATACTTTAATAAGAAAAACAACAATAATAACAATCACAATAGAACTAGAGAAAAATTTGAGAAGAAAAAGAAGGCTCAAGCTGCATGGGAAATGCTAAAGAATATAATGAATGAGAGTGCAAGTGAAGAGGAGAAGAACATAAAGCACAAATTAGTTAGCTTTCACCAAATAGAAATGATCAAAATGAATTCCGCATAAGAATTACCTTCATGGCTATCCATGAAGAAGAGGTAACCTGTAACATTGATGTTAGGTTTATTCTAATTTTGATGATACCAAAACTTATATTAAGATAAAAAAGTATGTGTGCCTGAATTGTTAACGGATATGATTTGATGATTATTGTTGTGAAAGTTTAATATTTGATAAGTGTTATTTAATAATGTGAAATGTATACATTATCATAAAGTTTAAATCATACTAACATACAATCATCTTTAATACTCCTGATGCATCTAATTCTGATTATTATATATGCTGAATTATATGATTTGCACTATGCTTTATTAAATGCTTGAATGAAAATGAATGTTATTCTTGCTCAACAACATATGAAAATTACAAGGATAAATATGTTTTGTTAAAATGATATATGCATATATTTCAAAGCTAACAATGTAGCAAGTGCAGAAACTTCTAAGTGCATAACTACAATTAGCTACTTCAACTATCTACCATGTTCGAAAGAATTAATTTGAAGATCACTTAAAAGGAAGAAGAAGAAGAAACAAGGCTTCGAGATGTGCAACAAAGGAGCTTGATCTGTTTGTTAAACTAAGAGAGAAAACTCCACAGATAAATGCAATGACAGAAATAGTTGAAGCTGAAGACATGATTAGAGAGCTTAAACTCTGAACTATCTACTAGCTAGAGTTTGTTTGAGACAAAGTCAGAAGTAATTAATTCCATCAAGCACTTAGACAAATGTGGAAAGAAGAAAGAAAAAGAAATGGTCACCCAGGCAATTTTGCACAAAGGGAAGAGACTTTGTTTGACCAACAAAGCTAGATTCATCAAAGGATAAAGAGGCAAGATGTAAAGACAAAGTAGAAATAACTTAGTCTAAGAGAAGATAAATAAATCAAGAATAAAGTAAGTAAGAAGTTGCAGCGACAAACTCCATCAGTCACTCGAACAAATGTAGAACAAGGAATTCAACTTCGTCTATGACATTAAAATTCATCCATAACTTATTATGGACAAAGTAAAAGACGAAGTGGAAGTGGCATAGTGAGCACAGATAAAACTGCATAAGACAAAGTATCCATTTAGACAAAGTGGACTTTAATACATAAGCACATTCGTCTATAACTTAATATAGATAAATCTAAAGATGAATTGCAAAGCCTAATTTGTCTAAGACAAAGTAAAGAAGAATTTGTTAGAGACAATCCAATTTGACTTTGTATGCACCACCAGAGTTCACCTGTTGCTTTCTACAGATGAATGTTAAAAAAAGGAGAACATCTTAATTCGTCCGATCATCTGATTGAGCGAGACAAAGTTGAATTTGTTTGTAGACCGGTTCGACTTTGTGTGTGGCACTAAAATTCTCCTGTTACTTACTATAGACAAATCACATTCATAAAGGATCCACTGATAGACAAAATTCATGGGAGAATCATCTAAGACTTATGCTAGATAAATGCAGAAAGAGAGAGGCCATGACTTGTGTGAGGTTAATTGGTTTATGTGACTTGCATCTAAATAGCATCTATGCTCATATGCTTTCGGTGTACAGACTTATTTCCGTCACCACTTTCGGCAATAAGTGGTGCCACATGTTTTTTAGTTGTGTTAAGTCAAAATGAGAAAAGACATTTCAACAACAACTTATTTTCCTCTCTAAACAGTGTTGGAGCAGCTCAAGATGAATCAGAAGGCATACACTCCAATGGTAGAAATCTCAATGGTCTTCTACATTCAAAGCTACTCTTGTTCTTGCATCCATCTCAACCATCTCCTCTGCAATGGGCAAGTTTCTGAAGATCTATTTAAGGAGATGAGATTGGACGATTCATTGGTTGTGAAAGAAGGTATTTCAAATGAGCATAATCTTATACAAATCCTTCAACCCATGGCCAAAAACTTAAACCATCATCTATCCTTTATGAACTTTAATCTACAAATCTTTATGGCCATGTATTTTATATTTTAGGAAGATTTTTCTATATTGTTAGAGCGATAAAAGATCTCATCTTCCCCTATGCTTAAATGTAACACTTTACCAAAGTGTATTAGTTTTCTAGCTGATCTAAAAACCAGAGAGTTGGTGGTGAGCTTTGGAAAACCATCAAGCTCACTAGTGATCTTTGAAACCAATGAGTTTCCTGGTAGGCTCGTGAAAACCAGAAGAATGCTAGGACTACTATGTTTATGCCCCCTGGAGCTAGAATCCAGAAGAGTATTAGGAACACTTGTTTACTCCCCCTAGAGCTAGAATCTAGAAGAGTGCTAGGAGCACTATCGTATTTCCATTATATGGGATATAGTGGAACCCAAGGCACAAGGAGGGTGTGCCCTTGGAAGAGTTAATGTAGGGACAAGGTTCCCAAACCACTATAAAAATCATCTTGTTTGTATATGTTTATTTATTTTTCCTTCATGCACTTTATTGTTTTATCATTCACTTTACATCACATCTCACACAAGCACAAAAATAGGGAAATGGTTTAATAGGGGTTAAGCAATGAATTTTTATAAACCCAATTCAACTCTCCCCACTTGGGTTAAGCCATATAATGGGACTCTATAACTGAAACTCTAAATGGTGAGGAAATGTTAGATGAACTACACTCAGACTTCATGATTTTGAAAAAGAAATACAAGTAGACAAAAAAGGAGCTTAAGAAAATTACCATTGAATGTTCAAAATTAAAGGAGGAAAACTCCAAGCTCAAGAGTAATCAAAATACCATTAGTGAACTTGAGAAAGTCAAGGCTGAAAACAATGCCCTGAAAAAGACCTTGACTTCCACCTTATTAAGAATGAAACTTAAGAAGAAAGGTGGACAACAATGACATATGAAACAAAGTGATGCTTTCGGAAGTAAATAAGGACCCAAACAGATCATGATCTGGGTTCCCAAGTTGCATGTATATTAAATGCAACTCAATCTCCATCAAATAAAATAGTGGCACCCAAGAATAAATGGGTACGAAAGTTTTCTGCCACTAACTCACCTAGACCCATTCCCAAATGGGTACCAAAAGTTAAAACTTAATTTTGTCTATGTAGGTGTGCTTGAGAGCCATAAAGAGCAGCACATGGTATATCGATAGTGGTTACTAAAGGCACATGACAGGGAATAGGGAGCTGTTCATAGAGCTGAAAATGAAATCTAGTGAAACATTGACCTTTAAGGACAATAGAAAAGGTAGAGTAGTGTCAATTGGTGTAACACCTTTGGTGTTAAAAGTGGGAAAAAATTTGAAAGTGGGAGAAGATTTAAAAACAATTTTCTTAAATAACTAATTGGGGACAATATGCATTGATTATATTAAGTGTGAGGGACTTTTTGTGAAATTTTGGATATGTGGCAATTTAAGAAATTATTTTGAGTCATGTGAAAGGATCAATTGTGTGTTTTAATACCTCAATTAGGTGAAAATTGATATGGTGAAAATAAAAAAGAAATAAGAAATTTAAGTAGAGGAGGAATTTGTTTGAAATAAAGTAAGTTAAGTAGGTATGAATTGTATGTAAGTAAATTATGATTGTACAAATTAAAAATAGATGTAAATAGATTATGATTTGATTCCTAATGTGTAAGGGACAATTATTATGTTGGTTATGTTAATACTATG
Organism: Pouteria campechiana; assembly: GCA_036873735.1. Taxonomy (NCBI): domain Eukaryota; kingdom Viridiplantae; phylum Streptophyta; class Magnoliopsida; order Ericales; family Sapotaceae; genus Pouteria; species Pouteria campechiana. Next base: position 56,883 of record JAYJMB010088598.1, on the reverse strand, counting down.
TGAGAAAACAAAGGTTAAAAAGAATGGAGAAGAAACAAGGAAGAAAAAGGGGCCAGCAAATAGGACGCCATGACATTGGATTGAAATGGAGGGGGCAAGGCGATGTCACTGACTTGGATGCCGTGACGTCAAGTGATGGCTATAAAATGGGGACCCAATGTATTTCAGCCAGACCCATTTCGTTCTCTCTCCTTGTTCCATTTTTCTTCTTCCCTCCTCATTCCGTTCTCCCTCCATGTTAGACCAATTTAGCATGATTTTACTTGTGAAATCATAGTTTAAGCATTCAATTCTTCATGTACGCTATCAAAAACCCAAAACCCTTTCGGTCGAGCAGTGGAGAAAAGACAAAATCCCATTTTGCTGTAAACTATGGAGGATTTGGAGGATTTGACATTGAATCCTTGTGCTATGGTGGAAGACACATGTGAATGGCAAGGTAAAACCTTTCTCCCCATTCAATTTGATGAATTTACGTTATTAGGGTTTTATACACAGTAACTGTTGGAGAAGATGAAGGGATTTTGTTACTAGAATAATGGGAAAAATAATTTATTTATGCTTAATGATGTTTTGGAACTTAATTGGACTTAAGAAATCATTATTCATATTAAGTTAGGGTTTCATGAACAGTGAAAATTGGAGAATTTCATGATTTGGGTATGAAGAAAATGTGTAATTCATGTCTTATAATGTTTAAGGACTTATATGGGGTGGTTTAGATATGTGAAATCAGATTTTTTGATTATGAACTTATTGAAGTTTTTTTGTATGGGCTATATGAGTCATAAATTGAGCAAATTAAAGGCTTAATTGAGATTGTTTTAAAGATGTTTAAGTGTTTATCATTTCATATACAAGATGAATATTGTAGGAAATGAAGATTTAATAAGGGGATTTTATGGAAACAGGATTTTGCTAGCAAATTGATGGCATTAAAGGCATAATTGGCTTGTTTGATAGTTAATTATAGATCAAGTGCATTATTTTATGGTTGAGTATGGATAGAAAGGAAATTTTTTGGTTAGACTTTAATGAAATGGTTGATGGAATGTTTACATGAGTGGTACATGATTTGAAAAAGGGTTTGATTATAACCCTAGGACTCAATTGAAATGAGATAAGGATTTGACATCATTCACTGTTAAAGAAGTGGTTTTAAAGTTATAAGTGAATTTTATCATGTTAAGAGTATGTAAACTATATATCGTTGTGGAAAGGGATTAAAGGAGAATATAAGTTAGAGAGCCTTGGAATTAATGTTAAGTGCAACTATACACTTGAAGGGTTATTGGATTTATTAATGGATTGATTGATAGTAGCTAAAAAAAATAATTCAATGACTTGATATAAATCAGTTAACATTATCTTTTTAAATGAATGGTATGTTTGTATGTATAGGATCATTGAATTAAATGGGAAAGCTTAAAGCCCAAGAAGTTGAAAAAGGATTCTTCATATACGGTAAGTAGGCTATTTTGTTTCTAATTGCATGTATTATTAAGTGAGGGATAGTAGTTATTCCATTTGTTTTAATTTCAGGCTTGGATGCTTTGTTTGGGGATGATGGATGTTCCATAATGGATTATAGATTGATATTTGTTTGACTTCTTGATTATATGAACCTTGAAATAGTAAGTCTATATTGAACTGAAGTACTTGGTGTTTTGTGTATCATGGAATAGAGGATATTCCATATTTATGTAAATAATGCATCATGGGAATGTTAAATTGTGGGTATGTGATGGCACATGAGGCTATGAAAGCCTATAGTATATGATTGTTTATACGATTGTATTGATATGATGATTAGCATGTTGTGGAGATGCAGTGAATTTATAATTGATCATGTTAGTTTGGATTAATTTAATATTATTTTCATCGAATTTCCTACTTGCTAAGTTATCAAGACTCATGCTTTCTTATTTAAAGATTTTTAACTGACAGGATTGGTAAAAAATTCTAACTATTGGTTGGAACCGATGAACATGATTTGAAGACATTTTCATTATGGTATGCTAAATTGGGATTGCAATCCCTTCATGCATATGTATATGGAAATTTCATATGTATTTGCATATTTTTATTCAAAGGATCTCAAATATTGTATAATGTGATGTAAAGGCATGTTATAGTGATAAAATTGTAAATGGATCTATGTGATTGCCATCATGATCGGTCCTGATCTTGGGTAAATAGATGTGGATGTTGGTTTGGGGTAAAGTTTTTTATAATTATGGTATATATTAGAAATTATTGATATCAATATTAAAAAATTATATGATAATTGTATAACAGGCATAAATGTCTATAATTCAGGGTAGACTCTGCAAAAAATTTGGTAGAATACCCCCTGAGAAAGGAAAAAATTACAGAAGAATAAGGGAATAGTAGTGTCTTGCATAGGCCCCAATAGAGAACAATCTACAAGATGATCAAAATGCATAGGGTGAGGGTGTGGAGCATTACAAATGGCATTAGAGAAGGTGGGTTATCTGACATCAGGAGGGATAGGCCCAGATCATGATTGCTATGGGATATCAAAAAGAGATAGGAAATGACATGCCTAAGGATAAGTTGATTATGATTTGATAAGCTTATAATATATCATATTTTTATATCTAAAGTCACATATTTAAGATCCTCTTTTAATGTATTTTCAGTTTTTTATATTGACATTTAAGTGAATATTGCACTTAACAGAGTTTGTTTTGTTGCAAACATAAAAGTCTATAAAATGAAACTGAAGATTACACAAGGCATCACTTTAAAATAATTTGTTGGATTGATGGAGGTAGATTTGGAACATGAATTCAACATGAAAGTTTTATCCTTTGTTCTTATCTTTCTAATGCATCAACAATCATATAATTCTGATTTTATATGAGAAAGTTATAGCTAAAATAGTGCAACTAGCTCTAGAGCTTCACATTCGTCTACTACTTTATCTGTCAAAAGGCATCACTTTGGGGACCCACAACTCATAGAATATGGATGATTCAAATAAAGTGATCAACATTAAAGTTATCTCCCCTAAAATTATCTATCCAATGCAAAATGAATTGTCTAATTCTGAGTTCATACGGAAAGTTATGATCGAAATACTAAAATTATCTCCAAAAGAACTTTGTCTATCACAAGCAGAACTTCGTCTGCTGGAGAAGAACTTTGTCTATAGTAAGTAAAACTTTATCTTCTGTCATAGAAATTTGTCTGCTAAAGAAGAACTTCATCTTCTATCATAGAACTTCATCTATTGGAGACATAACTTTGTCTATAGACTACTCATAGATAAAGCAGATTCAAAAAATGCAGAAAATAGTTTTGGGATGAAATAGAAGTGCGAAACATGAAAATTTTAGATATGTTGAATGTGATGCTGCTATCCAAACTATGATTTCAGAAATCAACAATGTATGTTTAGCAATGGGGTTCCACAATGATTAGCACTTATAATTATTTGAATTATCTTTGGAAACAAATTCCTCCATACAAGTTGCTGAAATTTTTAAAGTTTGGAATGCATAAGCTGTTGCAATTTTCGAAAGGCATCTTTGGAAACCAGTTGTACAATAATGCTATCTATTTCAAAACTCTTATTTTTACACATGGAAGCTATCTTTTCTTGTAGAAAGATAGAGTTATTCTTAGAAGAGAATCTTTATGCTCAAAGGAATTGAAATTCATGAAGGAGTTCTACTAAAACACTACTGCTTGGGTTATTTAAGGATGTTGAGGATAGGGTTTTAAGAGGAGAACATAGTTCAGTACACGGAGAGAAGCAAGGGATTAAGAGAAGGATTTTGAATTTTGTAATCATGCATATTTCAGAGATTTTTATTTCTATTTTAATTATGATCTAAATTCCTTTTTCTGGGCCAATGATGTAGCCCTCCTTGATATTCATTGTTAACAGAGATTGTTGGTTTATTAATTCAATATCTTCTTGTTTCATTCATTGTTTATAATGCAATCATTTGATTTATTTAATTATCTGATCACTAATTATATGGATTAGCTTAATTATTTTTGAGTAAGTGGTTAAGGTAGACACCATGTTCTAAACCATGTCCGGTGCTCTTTTGAATGAATGAGTAGATGGTTAAGGTAGATGCTATATGTTAAACTATTCTACTTAGTTCATTAAAGTTCTTTTAATCTTCATGAGTTTTAGATCTCTATTATCCTACACGTCATAGGTAATTGGAATGGGAGAAAATATTTGATTTAAACTTGGATGCCTAATGGTAATAATCATACAGTGGATAGAATAAATCCAAGATGCTGAATTGATACCAACATCTCAACAACAATGAATACCATTAAGTGGTGAAGTCAGATCCCCAGACTCTTATAACTGAAATCTCTTTTGTATTACTCACTATCATTATTTTCTATTATCTTACATTACACCTTTAATTGCTTGGTCCTTTGTTTATCTTTTTGATTTAGAACAAGTTAGTTTTGGTAACTAAATATAATTGAATCAGTTTGATAGTTCTTTGTCGGATCAACCCTTACTTTACACACTATATTGTCATACACTCATGTACTTGAAAGGAATTATAATTTAACCATCAAGTTTTTGGCATCATTGCCGGAGAACATTTCTTAAATTGATTTCATTAATTTAGTTATAATTTTTCTTTTTAGTTATTGTAGTTTATTTTATTTTGGATTTTTAAATTCTTTCTTTAATTATTTTTGTGGAACTATGAATGCAAGGAAGACAATTACTAAATTCAGTTTTGTTACCCTTGAACGATCACATTGATAAAGTGAAAATACAGATAGATAGCATAAGTGAAGAAGACATTCAGATGGCTGACAATGTGGAGAACCGAGTGGCTCAACAAGCTCAACAGCTTATGAAAGAGTTTGCATGCCTAAAGATTAGGATCTCACCGTCATGCATTATTTTGAATGATAATGCCAAGAATTATGAGTTGAAGCATATACACTTTAACATGCTTCCTTCTTTTCATGGTGTAGTTGTAGAGGATCCTTTAACATTCATTCATGCATGATTTCTATGTAACTATTCAGACTTTTCCTTTACAAGGTTTAACTGAGGATCAGCTGCGCATGAGATATTTTCCTTACACCTTGAAGGATGCAGCAAAAACATGGTTCATGTCATTGCCTCCTAGGTCACTTACTACTTGGGATGTAGTTTATAACAAGTTTATTAGTAAATTTTACTCTCATGCTAAAACTGCAGAATTATGAGGTAAGATAGCAACTTTTTCTCGAATGGATGGTGAAGCATTTCATGAGACATGGGAAAGATTCAAGTTGCTACTGATTCAATGCCCTCGCCATCGATACCCTTTAGAGTTGCTTAATCAATTTTTCTATGATGGATTGACACAACCATGCCAAGCCATGGTTGATAATGCTGTAGGAGGAGCCATAGGAGAGAAGACCCCTGAGGATCTATATGCGATGCTTGGAGCAAACTCCCATCAGAAGAGTGATTGAAGTAGGTCCTGAGGAATGTATGAAGTAAATTCTAACATTGAGCTTTCTATGTAGGTTTCAGAGCTTGCCAAGTAGATGAAGACGATGTGTTCTATGATAGGGAACTCGAAACAACCTTCCCCTGTTGACATATGTTCGATTTGTGGTATTTCAGGTCCCTGTAACGACTTGGCGCTTCAGCACATATTGTTCACTTTGCCTAGTGCATCCTTACCAGGAACCTCACCAGACTCACAGATTTGTCCCTTCCGGCACCCAGTGCATCCTTAGCAAGAACCTCACCAGCACCTCCGGGCACGTCCTGCACCCACCCAAAATGGGTGCTACCTTTGCAACCGAACCTCACATATTTAGCCCAGAACTCCCTCCCTCACCCAGGCGATGTGGGATATCACAGTCACTTACCCAATGTTTGCCCTTCCAATGAAAACTTTATAGGAGGATCTAAACAAGAAAATGCCATGAATTTCTACAAGTAGCGACCTCATAATGATCCTTATTCAAATCCATATAATCTTGGTTGGAGAAGTCATCCAAACTTTTCATGGAACAATAATTAGAATTAGAATCAAGCTGGAACTTCTTTTCAATCCAAGAAGCCTACACTTAAAGAAACTATGTAAAGTTTATTTCAAGTAACCCAGACTTAGTTTCAGAATAATGAAACAAGATTCCAAAACATGAAGGCACCTATGAAGAAAATGGAGATGTAGTTGGGGCATATTGTAGAGGCTGTGTAGAGTCACATACTAGGGAAGTTGCCAAGCCAGCTAGAGCAAGCAAAGGCAATCACAACATTGAGAAGTAGAAAGGTAATTGATAACAAAGTTGGTAAAGAAACTGATGAATCTAATGCTTTTGTAGGAACAGACAAAAAGAAGGAAAAGGAAGCAGAATAGGTGAATTCAAGGAGAACTGTGTTTCTAATAGTTGACCCTCCAGTTAACTATAAGCCACCACCACCTTATGATCCACTAGTACCTTTTCTAGGAAGATTAAGGCGGAGCAAATTAGACAAGTCATTTTTTGATATTTATTAGATCCTTTCCAAAGTCAATGTTAACTTACCTTTGATTGATATGATTAAGAACATGCCAGCTTACGCTAAGTTTTTGAAGGAACTAAGCTTAAGGAAGCATAAGTATGAGCTACATGAGAAGGTATTAGTTTCAGAAGCAGCCAATGTAGTTTCGCAGACAAATCTCCCTCCAAAACTAATATTTTCAATATCACTATTACTATTGGAGGCACAAACAAGGTAAAGGCAATGTTGGATTTGGGTGCTAGCATCAATCTGATGCCTTATTCTATTTACTTACAGCTTAGTTTGGGAGATTTGAAATCCACTACAATGTCTCTACAACTTATAGATAGATTAATGAAATACACTAGAGGCATTATAGAGGATATTCTAGTGCAGATTGATAAATTAATTATTCTTGTAGATTTTGTTATTCTAGATATGGAGAGGCAAGTGATTCCAGAGAGAGAGGTGCCCATTCTTCCGGGGCGTCCATTCATGGCTACTGCAAAGACAATCATAGATGTGCAGAATGCAAAACTGAAAATGATTGTTCTAGATGAGACTATGGAGTTTTATGTTTACAACTCTTTAGCCTTACCTTCAGACCAAAGTGATTGTTTTCAGATTGATGATTTTGACTCTTTTGTCTTATCCACATTTGTGTAGTAGGAAACAGAAGATAAATTCGAGCTGGTACTTATAATTGCTAAATTTGTAGAGGAAGATAAAGAAATCAAGAAAGTTAGAGAAGATGAAGCTAACAAAGAGGTGCTAACGAATTTGAATCCCTAACTGGCACCATCTATTATCACACTACCAAAACTGGAATTAAAGCAACTACCACAGAACTTAAAGTATGTATTTCTTGATAAGGATGATAATTTCTTGATAAGGATGATACTCTTCTAGTTATAATTACTCCTAACCTATCCATTGATGAAGAGAATAAGTTACTAAACGTTTTGAGAGAGCACAAGGAGACTATAGGTTGGACATTAGCTGACATTAAAGGAATTAGCCCCATGGTGTGCATGCATAAGATTTTATTGAAAGATGTTGTAAAGCCTTCTAGGGAGGCTTAAAGAAACTTAACCCACACATGCAGGAAGCTGTTAGAGCAAAACTAATCAAGTTGCTATATGCAGATATTATCTACCCAATCTCTAATAGCAAATGGGTAAGTCCAATTCATGTGGTACCAAAAAAATATGGTATTTTTGTTGTTAAAAATAATAATAATGAGTTGGTGCCAATGAGAATGACTACAGGGTGGAGGATGTGCATAGACTATAAAAAACTCAATGTAGCTACAAGAAAGGATCATTTTTCTCTCCCTTTCATTGTTCAGATGCTTGAAAGATCGGTAGGTCATGCTTACTATTGTTTTCTAGATGACTTTTCAGGTTATAACCAGGTTCTCATTGCTCCAGAAGATAAAAAAAAAGACAACATTCACCTGCCCATTTGGAATTTTTGACTATTAGAGGATGCCTTTTGCTTTATGCAATGCTCCTATAACCTTTCAAATGTATATGATGTCTATTTTTTCTGATATGATTGAAATGTTTATTGAGGTATTCATGGATGATTTTTCTATCTTTGGTGATTTATTCAATGCTTGCCTTGACAACTTGAAATTGGTGCTTAAAAGGTATGTTGAAATGAACTTGACATTAAGCTGGGAGAAGTGCCGAATTGTGTTGGGACATATTATTTATAGTAAAGGCATTGAAGTAGATAAGGCAAAAATTGATGTGATTGCTAAATTGCCCCCTTCCACTTTAGTTAAGGGAGTGAGGAGTTTTCTGAGTTATGCAAGTTTCTATAGACGGTTCATGAAAGACTTTTCAAAAATTTCTAAACCATTGTGTAACTTGCTAAAGATGTAACTTTCTGTTTTGATGATGAGTGCCTTGTTGCTTTCAATACTTTGAAATAAAAACTAACTTCTACTCCAATTTTATCAGTTCCTGATTGGTCCATTCATGTTAAGCTTATGTGTGATGCATCTGACTTTGCTATTGGTGTTATTTTAGGACAAAGAATAGATAAATTGCCTCATGTATTTTATTATGCAAGTAGAACTTTAAATAAAGCACAATTGAATTATTCTACCATTGAAAAATAATTGCTTATAATTGTGTTTGCATTGGAAAAGTTCCATGCATATTTGATTGGTTCTAAGGTAATTTCTATTCTAATCATGCTACATTAAAATATTTGCTGACTAAGAAAGATACCAAGCCCAGGTTGATCAGGTGGATCCTACTGCTTTAAGAATTTGACTAGATAATCAAGGACAAGAGAGGAAGTGAGAATGTTGTAGCTGATCATTTGTCCAGATTGGTAGAAGGGACTGATTTTTTAGCAAGGGAAAGATAAAGAGAACATTCCCATCAATGAGATTTTTCCTAATGAGTAATTATTTTCTATAAAGGGAAGTGAACCTTGATATGCCGATATTGTTAATTATTTGATTAAGAGAGTTTTTAATCCAATTCTAAATTCACAAGGAAGGAAAAGGTTGTCGTCTATAGCAAAACATTACTTTTGAGATGATCCAATTCTGTTCAAACTTTGTCTGGATCAAATCATTAGACGCTATGTACCTGAGAATGAACAGCAGAGCATTTTGAGTCACTGCCACACATTCAACTATGGAGGGCATTTTGGAGGAAAGAAGACTGCTCTCAAAGTTTTCCAATCTGGTTTTTAGTGGCCAACTATTTTCAGGAATGCTCATGCCTTTTGTGCAAGGTGTGATAAGTGCCAGAGAACAGGTAACATTGGTAAAAGAGATGAAATGCCACTCAAAGGTAATCTTGTAGTTGAATTATTTGATGTATGGGGTGTTGATTTCATGGGCCCTTTCCCACTATCTAATAAGAACATGTACATTTTGCTTATTGTTGATCATGTGTCTTAGTGCATAGAGGCAATGACCACTAAAACTAATGATGCTTGTGTTGTGCTAAAATTTCTAAAAGATGGTTTTAACTAGGTTTGGCACTCCAAAAGCAACCATCAATGATAGAGGCACTCATTTTTACAATAAGGTGCTTGCAGCTTTGTTGAAAAAGTACAACATTACTCATCGGGTTGCAACTCCTTATCATACACAAACATTCGGACAAGTTGAAGTAAGCAACTGACAAATCAAAGCAATTCTAGAGAGGAAAGTGAACACTTCAAGGAAAGATTGGGCAATGAAGATGAATGATGCACTTTGGGCATATAGAATTGCATTCAAGACCCATATAGGAATGAGTCCTTACAGACTTATCTTTGGAGAAGCATGTCATCTGCTGGTAGAGTTGGAACACAAAACATACTGGGCGATAAAGAAACTAAACTTTGATTTGTAGAAGGCAAGTGAAGGAAGAAAGCTTCAACTGAATGAACTAGAGGAGTTGAGAGATGAAGCTTACGAGAATGTAAAGATCATTAACGAGCAAAATAAAGAGATATTATGATCAAATCATTCGCAAAAGATACATTGAACTTAGAATGGAAGTTTTGCTTTATGACTCATGTTTACATTTGTTTCTAGGAAAATTACAGTCTAAGTGGGTTGGACCATTCCTGGTGACATAAGCGTTCTCACATGGAATGTGGAGTTAAAGAACTTGAGGACTGGGAACAAGTTCAGATTCAATGGTCATTGAGTAAAGACATATGTGAAGGATGACTTGCCAATGTAGTTAAATGAAATTGTTGGATTCCAGATTTTATGAAGGAGGAATTCATCTTGCACAGACTTTAAATAAAGTGCTTCTTGGGGCAACCCAAGTTTCTGAACTTTCTTTGTTTTCTTAACATTTAGTTTAGTTAGTTATTTTGTTTTCTCTATTAGGACAATTTTTTTAAGTAGTAGTTTGATGTTTCTATTTTAGAAAGAAGAAATATGTTTTAGAATGAGTGCCAAAAATTTGCAAACGATGTCAAAGCAATTTCGAAAGGAGAGGATGAGAATGCACATCATTTAGGGAAGCCATGAACTTAAATTTCTGTCATTATTTCACATTGAGGATAATGTTTGGTTTAAGTTGGGGGGTATTTGGAGATTTACGTTTATATTTTATATTTTCATTTTTCGATTTGCATTCAGTTTAGTTTTGAAAAAAAAATCAAATTTGTAGTCAATTCAGTTTGGAATTTTTTTTAGAATTTAGGTGTATATTTTTAAGAAGCTACAATTTCTAATGACTTAGCCAAGTAAAGCCAAAAGCAATGATGCTAACATGTTAAAATTGAATAGGATGGATTCATTTTCTCTTAATGATTAATAACATATGCTGAGTTTTTCTATTACCATTGCACATGATTTAGAAGGAAGGATAGATGTTACCTTGTGATTTATTGATTCTTATGATAAGTCCTTCTTTTTCATGACTGATGAAAATTTCATTAAGCACATTACATCATGATTATGCAAACTATATGCTGATTAGTCTATGATGTTGTGAATTCAGTGACATATTTTGGTTCACATAAGCATGCTAGAACTTGTTTGATTATCCCTCAAGGCGAAATCCTAGATAACATGTTTACCTGAAAGTGATTTAGGCATTCTTTGATCAGTTTGAGCCTTTCAAGCTAACCTATTACATTCATTGTCACTAGTGTCCCCATTGAGCTTTAATGAAAAAATGGCATATGTAAAGCATATAAAAGACCACCATTCAATTTTTCTTTCTTTAGCCTTATCATTCAGTCCATTTCAGCTTGAAAAACCATGTTAGACCTATTAAGAGATATATTTATACATGATGACAGAGAGGTATATGAGTGCTTAAGAAGAGAAGTTTGTGGGTCATTAAAAAGATGAATGTTAAAAGAATGATGGGATAAAAGGAAAGGAATCAGTGAGAATTTATTCTTCAAGTGGGGGGATCATGTCTCCAATAGATAATAAGTTTGGAGATATGGTAGTAATACAGCCCATAGCAAGGGGGATCACATCCTAATGAATGTAAAAGAAAATAAGTTTGAGGGTGTGATAGTAATACAACTCTTAAAATAGATTGAACTCCAAGCAAAAAGTCAAGAGAGTAAATGATCATATTAAATTCAGATATGATCTCTTACTTTGTGAATCCTTATTTCCTTTCTTATTAGCTAAATCCAAGGCCCCATTACAAGTTTAGCAAAGACCTATTGATCCAAATGAATAGAGTTATTTACATTAGTGAAGAGGGATTATGAAAAGCAAGCTTATGAGGTGTTTGTGAAGATCATGAGAATCATTGGTTTGCACATTGTTGACTGAAAAACATGCATGTAGCATTAGATTGACACTACACATACTTTTTCACTTAATGGAAGGATTGATGAAGCATGAGTTTCATGAGATTACTTGACAAGTATCTTGAGTGATTTCTGAGATGTATGCACACGTATAATTTGTCTATTATGTTACTAATTATTTGAGAGAGATTTTCCTGACTAATTCATGAGTTTAGAGTGTTATTTTGCTTAAGGATGATCAAAAGCTAAGTTTGGGGGTGTTTGATAAACTTATAATATGTCACATTTTTATATCTAAATTCACATATTTAAGATCCTCTTTTAATATCTTTTCAGTTGTTTATATTAACCTTTAAGTAAATATTGCACTTAATAGAGTTTGTTTTGTTGCAGACATAAACTTCTATAAAATGAAACTGAACATTACATAAGGCATCACTTTAAAACAATTTCTAGGATTGATGGAGGCATATTTAGAAAGTGTGTTTAACATAAAAGTTTTAGCCTTTGTTCTTAGATTTCTAATGCATCAATAATCATATAATTCTAAGTTTATATGAGAAAGTTATAACTAAAATAGTGCAACTGTCTCTAAAGCTTCACATTCATTTGCTACTTTGTCTATCAAAAGGCATCATTTTGGGGGCCCACAACTAATAAAATATGGATGATTTAGACAAAGTGATCAACATGAAAGTTGTATCTCCTAAAATTATATATCCAATACAAAAAGAATCATCCACTTTTGAGTTCTTACAAGAAAGTTATAATCAAAATACTAAAACTATCTCTAGAAGAACTTTGTCTATCATAAATAAAATTTCGTCTACTAGAGAAGAACTTTGTCTATAGTAAGTAGAACTTCATCTTCTATCGTAGAACTTCATTTACTAAAGAAGAACTTCATCTTCTGTCATAGAACTTTGTCTATAGACTACTCATAGATAAAGCAGATTAAAAAAATGCAGAAAATAGTTTTGGGACAAAATAGAAGTGCGAAACACAAAAATTGCAGATATGTTGAATGTGAGTTGCTATCCAAACTGTGATTTCAGTAATCAATAATTTATTTTTAGCAATTGGGTCCCACAATGATCAACGCTTTAATTATTTGAGTTATCTTTAGAGCAAATTCCTCCACACAAGTTGCTAAAATTTTCTGAAGTTCGGAATGCGTAAGCTGTTGCAATTTTTGGAAGGCATCTTTGGAAACTAGTCATACAATAATTTTATCTATTTTGGAACTCTTATTTTTGTACATGGAAGCTATTTTTGCTTATGGAAAGATAGAGTTATTCTTAGAAGAGGATCTTTGTACACAAAGGAATTGAAATTCATGGAGGAGTTCTACTAAAACCCTACTGCTTGGGTTATTTAAGGACATTAAGGACTGAGTTTTGAGAGGAGAACATAGTTCAGTACAGGGAGAGAAGCAAGGGAGCAAGAGAAGGATTTCAAGTTCTGCAATCATGCATATTTTAGAGAGTTTTATTACCATTTTCATTATGAAGTAAATTACTTTTCTGGGGCAATGATGTAGCCCTCCTTGACATTCATTGTTAATAGAGATTGTTGGGTTATGAATTTAATATTATCTTGTTTTATTCATTGCTTATAATATAATGATCTAATTTATTTAATTGTCTGGTCACCTAATATGTGGATCAACTTGATTATTTTTGAGTGAGTCATTAAGGTAGACATCATATACTAAACCATATACTATGCTCTTTTGAATGAATGAGTAGATGATTAGGTTGAATGAATGAGTAGATGGTTCAAGTAGATGCCATATGCTAAACTATTCTTATTGGTTTATTAAAGTTCTTTTGATCTTCATGAGTTTTCAATCTCAATTATACTACATGCCATAGGTAATTGGAACGGGAGAAAATATTTGATTTAAACTAGGACGTCCAATGGTAATAATCATATAGTGCATAGAATGAACCCAAGATGCTGAATTGATACCAACATCTAAACAATAATAAATGCCATTGAGTGGTGAAGTCAGATCCCCAGACTCTTACAACCCGAAATCTCTTTTATATTACTCACTATCATTATTTTCTATTATCTTACATTACACCTTTAATTACTTAGTCCTTAGTTTATCTTGTTGATTTAGAACAACTTAATTTTAGTAACTAAACATGATTGAATCAGTTCAACAATTCTTTGTGGGATTGACCCTTGCTTTGCACACTATATTGCTGTACACTTGTGCACTTGCGAGGAATTACAATTTGACCATCATGATTTTGAGACTATGGGAGAAGACTAGTTTATGGATAATAGGAAGCCATGAGAAAGGAATGAGCTAGGCATGTGGATGATAATTGTGATTGGGTATGATATGGACTAGTGGATACAATTAAGAAAGGAATGTGATAGTGTGGTGATAGCACAATTATGAATGGATTATGCATGTAGGTGGTGACATATAATTATTGTGATTAGTGTAGTGCAATGAAAGTGTGATGGTGCCTATTTGTGCACCGTATTTGAGGTTCAAAACGTATTTAAAATTAGAATGGTGAAACTATGAACTTTCATGAATAAGTATTGGCAATTGAATTCAGTTTGGTCTGTTTGATTGAATTGTGACAAATCATTGAATTCCTTTGGTTAAAATGATTATGTGAACTTTGTTGACTATATGAGTATTTTGATTGGATATGTCGTGTGATAGCAATATATTTGCTTTTGTTGAAATATGTATTTAGTCCAAAACTGAAAGAGTTCTGTAATAAATGGTATGTTGGAACTTAAGGACTCCTTAATAGAGTTTGGTTGTGAAGAATAGCATGCCTATATATGATTGAATAACTTTGTTTGTGAGAATTTTGATTGAATGAAGTGTTATATGTGTTGTGATTGGAATGGATTGTCGGGTATACTGAGGACTATGACCATGAACTATGAACTGATGTATTCTATGTGTTAAGTGATGATTGACATGGGGCTCTATTATGGTTGAATTGAATTGAGTTTATTGATAATGTGATTGACGAAAATATATATTTCCCCATGTGATTAATATAGAATGTTGCTATGAGTCTAAGTGATTTGGGTTTAATAATTTAATTTAGTATGAATTTGAGTTTAGTAAATTGATTGAAAATTTGAGGCATATTTTGATATTTACTTGAAAATTTGGATGCATGCTTGCATTGGAAATGTTTCATGGATTAAGGTCTAAATGCACACTTTAGTTCGAATGCTGGCCAGAATATTATTTGTGTAACTTTGGGATTGGATATTTGATTGAGGTTTGGATAATTGGTTATTTGGCTAAGGTTTGGATATTTGACTATGGGATTGATGTTGGATAATTGGTTATTTGGTTGAGATTTGGATATTTGTCTATTTAAATAAGGTTTGGATATTTGGTTATTTGATTGAGGCTTAGATGCATGGCTGAGGTACATGCTTGTATTTGACGCCTCTTGGAATAGGATTGATATGTATTTGAAGTTTGGATGTCTGCAAGAATATAATCACTATATATTTGGGTTTGAGATGCTTGCTGGGATGGCTACTTTGGTTATTTGGGATCTCACCCATGAAAGGGCTTTGTTCGATGATGTCACTAGTGATGGCGAAGAGGCCTGACCAGCCTATTGTCTGAGACTCCTTTGCTTATTTCGTGGGTGTGGATGGAAAAATTGCAATCCCTGGGTTGGAGTGACGACTAGATACTATAGATAACATTGATGATGTTGTCATAGATTTGGTAATATTCATAGCCGAGATTGCAAGGATGGACCAGAGGACACCAAAGTTGTAAAAAAATTGAGTCCATTGGATTGTGGCTGAGTCCACGTTATTGGTTGTTGTGTCCACTCAGTTCATGGCTGAGTCCACTTGGCTTGTCTACTTGGTTTGTAGCCTCCCGAGCATGGTATTAGTTAGTGGTAGGTGAAATATGTTGATTAATTGGATACATTAGTTTGGAAATACTATGACGATGTACTTTGTAATGACCACAAGGCTAGAATAAAAGAATGAATATAAATATGATGAGGTAGAGGTGATAATGATTCAAATATGAATAGAGTTGATAGACTCTTAGTTAGAAAACTTTATTTCTATTGGTATACGGTGATTTGATTGACGTAATCGGATTGGATCTAGTTTGTTATGATGTGATTCTTAAATGTTATGCCAAGAATTTTAACTATTATTTATTAAATTCTAGGGATGTAATTAATTGTTCTAATGAGATTAAGTTGATTAACAAGCTTGAGAAATTGACATAAATCAAATGATACTTGATGTTTCGAGCATGAAACTTTTTGTAAGGAGGGAGGTTTGTAACACCTAAGGTATTAAAAGTAGGAGAACATTTGAAAATAATTTTCTTAAATAACTAACTAGGGATAATATGCATTGATTATATTAATTATGAGGGACTTTTTAAGAAATTTTGGATATGTAGCGACTTAAGAAATTATTTTGAGTCATATGAAAGGATTAATTGTGTGTTTTAATATCTCAATTAGGTGAAAAATGATATGGTGAAAATAAAAGAGAACTAATAAATTAAAGTAGAGGAGGAACTTGTTTGAAAAAATGTAAGTTAAGTAGGTATGAGTTGTATATAATTAAATTATGATTGTACAAATTAAAAATAGATGTAAATATATTATGATTTGATTACTAATGATGTAAGGGACAATTATTATGTTGGTTATGTTAATATTATGTTGGAAAACAAAGGTTAAAAAGAATGGAGAAGAAATAAGGAAGAAAAAAGGGGGCAGCAAATGGGACACCACGGCGTTGGATTGAAATGGAGGGGGCAAGGCAGCATCAGCGACTTGGATGTTGTGGTATTGGATGATGGCTATAAAACAAGGACCCAATGTATTTCAGCTAGATCCATTTTGTTCTCCCTCCCTATTTCATTTTTCTTCTTCCTACGCCAAAACCCTTGTGCTTAGACCTGTTTAGCTTGATTTTAGTTGTGAAATCATATTTTAAGCATTCAATTCTTCGTGTATGCTATCAAAAACCCAATACCCTTTTGGTTGAGTGGAGGAGAAAAGAAGAAGCCCCGTTTTGCTATAAAATATGGAGGATTTGGAGGATTTGACACGGAATCCTTGTGTTATGGTGGAAGACACATGAATAACAAGGTAAAACCTTTTTCCCCATTCAGTTTGATGAATTTATGTTATTAGAGTTTTATGCACAATAACTGTTGGAGAAGATGAAGGGATTTTGTTACTAGAATCATGGGGGAAACAATTTATTCATGCTTAATGATGTTTTGGCACTTAATTGGACATAAGAAATCATGATTCATACTAAGTTAGGGTTTCCTGAACAACGAAAATTGGAGAATTTCATGATTTGGGTTTGAACAACATGGGAGAAATATGTAATTCATGAATTATAATGTTTTAGGACTTGTATGGGGTGATTTAGATATGTGAAATCAGATTTTTGATTATGACCTAATTGGGGTTTTTTTGTATGGGCTATGTGAGTCATAAATTAAGCTAATTAAAGGCTTAATTGAGATTGTCTTAAAGATATTTAACTGTTTGTCATGTCATATACAAGATGAATATTGTAGAAAATGATAATTTAAAAAGGGGCTTTTGTGTAAACAAGATTTCAGTAGCAAATTGATGGCATTAAAGGCATAATTGGCTTGTTTGATAGTTAATTACAGATTAAGTGTATTATATTATGGTTGAGTATGGATAGAAAGGAAATTTCCTTATTAGACTTTAACGAAATGGTTGATGGAATGTTTACATGAGTAGTACATGATTTGAAAAAGGGTTTGATTATAACCCTAGGACTCAATTGAAATGAGACAAGGATTTGACATCATTCATTGTTAAAGAAGTGGTTTTAAAGTTATAAGTGAATTTTATCATGTTAAGAGTATGTAAACTATATACCACTATGGAAAGGGATTAAAGGAGAATATAAGTTAGAGAGCCTTGGAATTAATGTTAAGTGCAACTATACACTTGAAGGGTTATTGGATTTATTAATGGATTGATTGATAATAGCTAAAAAAAATAATTCAATGACTTGATATAAATTAGTTAACATTATCTTTTTAAATGAATGGTATGTTTGTATGTACAGGATCATTGAATTAATTGGGAAAGCTTAAAGCCCAAGAAGTTGAAAAAGGATTCTTCATATAAGGTAAGCAGGTTGCTTTGTTTCTAATTGCATGTATTATTAACTGAGGGATAGTAGTTATTCCAATTGTTTTAATTTCAGGCTTAGATGCTTTGTTTGGTGATGATGGATGTTCCATAATTAGACTGATATTTTTTTGACTATATGAAGCTTGGAATAGTAAGTCTATATTGAATAGAAGTACTTGGTGTTTTGTGTATGATGGAATAGAGGATATTCCATATTTATGGAAGTAAAGCATCATGGGAATGTTAAATTATGGGTATGTGATGGCACATGAGGCTACGAAAGCCTATAGTATAAGATTGTTTATATGATTGTATTGATATGATGATTAGCATGCTATGGAGATGCAGTGAATTTATAATTGATCATGTTAGTTTGGATTCATTTAATATTGTTTTTATTGAGTAGCCTACTTACTAAGTTATCGGGACTCATGTTTGCTTATTTAAATTTTTTAACTGATAGAATAGGTAAAGAATTCCAACTATAGGTTGGACCTATTGAACAGGATTTGAAGACATTTTCATTATGGCATGCTAAATTGGGATTGGAATCCCTTCATGTACATGTATTTGGAAATTTTATATGTATTTGGAAATTTGTATTCAAAGGATCTCAAATATATAATTTGATGTAAAGGCATGTCATAGTGATAAAATTGTAAATGGATCTATGTGATTATCATTGTGATCGGCCTTGATGTTGGGCAAAATAGATGTGGATGTTGGTTTGGGTTTAATTATTTTATAATTATGGTATATATTAGAAATTATTGATATGGATATTAGAAAATTATATGATGATTGTATAACAGGTATAGATGTCTATAATTCATGGTAGACTGCTAAAATTTTTGTAGAATATCCCCTTAGAAATGGAAAAATTACAGAAGAATAAGGGAATAGTAATGTCCCACATAGGCCCCGATAGAGAACAATCTATAAGATGGCCAAAATGCATTGGGTGATGGTGCAGGGCATTACAATTTGTAAGGTCATCCAATGACTATCTACCACAATTTTAAATGTATTTCTTATAAATGGTTTGAAACACAATCTTCTAAGTGTTAGTCATTTTTGTGACAAAGGTTATAAGGTTGTGTTTGAATCTCAACTTTGTTCAGTTCTAGATAAGTCTCATTTAGTTGTAGTACTTGGAAGAAGGCATGGAAATGTATATTTGATTGATCTTTCTGATTTCAAGCTAAGTGTCTTGTTGTTAATGACAATGAATCCGTGCTACAGCACAAAAGAATAGGACATGCCAACAAAAATCTGATTGAAAACTATACAATAAAGATCTTATTGTTGGCTTAATTAAGCTTAAATTAAACCAAGGATTATTGTGTGAAGGGTAAGCAAGTAAAAGAATCATTTAAATCAAACAAATAAGTAAAACTCCTTCAATTGCTACATATGGATCTAGTTGGACCACCAAGAACTAGAAGCCTTAGAGGAAAACATTATGCATATGTCATCATGCATAACTATAGTAGATTCATTTGGGCAATGTTTCTAGCCTCCAAAGATGAAGCTTTTTAATTCTTTGAAGTATCTACCAAACACAAGCAAAATTAACAAAGCTCTCATATTATTGTCATAAGGAGTGATCATGGTAGAGAATTTGAAAATCATAGATTTATAAATTTTTGTGAAAGTAATAGAATTCTTCACACTTTTTCTACACCAAGAACACCCCAACAAAATAGAGTAACTGAGAGTAAAAACAAATCCTTGCAAGAGATGACAAGGACTATGTTGAATGAATACTGATAAGTCAATTTTATACACATATATTACACATGTTTAAGCTTATTTATTTGCAATTCCTTATTTCTTTTAGATGAATTTAATGCTTATTTATTAGATTTTATCAGGTGCCTTGAAGATGGAAAAAAAAAGAGAAAAAGAATGGAAAAGAAGAAGCTCAAGGGATGGAGAAGAAAGCAATTGCAAAGGAGCAAATGAAGCAGACGGACTGAGCAGCAGGTCGGCACCATCAGTGCCAAAATCGGATAACCACCAGCCAGCAGTGAGTCGGAGCCGCTAGCACTGGAGGAGGCCATGTTGAAGAATTTTTCCACATTTGAGTATTTTTGCTGGCTTTTTAAGGAAAAAGTTAGGGTTTTAGCAGTTCTTACTTCTGTTTTGAGAGTTTTTCTCTGGGGTTTGAGCCATTTTTCTAAGAGATTTCTTGTGGAGAAGAAGAAGGGATTGCAAGTAAGAAAGAAGAAAGAGAGAAGATATTATTTATTGTTATCATCCTATCTTAGGGAGTTGTTTTATTTTCTTTTATGAACTAAATCCCTTTTTCTAGGGTGAAGATGTAACCCTTTTTAATACTCTTTATTATGGATTGTATGATATTATTAATGTTAGATGATCTTGTTTCATTTATGATGTTGTTTGCAATGATTTAATTTATTCTATTGCTTGATCATCAATATTATGAGTTAGATTATTTATCAAAGCATGGTTAAGGTACACATCATATGCAAAACCATGAGCTACCTTGAATGAGAAGGATAGATGGTTAAGGTACACATCATATGCTAAACCATTCTATTCAAGTTCTTATGTTCTTAAACTTAGTGGGTTTTCATCTCAATTATAATAAACATCATAGGTAATTAGAATGAGTAAAAGCACCAGATTTGAACCTGCACATTTAACGATAATGATCTTACATTTGAAAGAACGAACCCAAGTGAGGCCTTAAATCCAACATTCCATTGGCAAAGAGTTATCACCTTGTGATGAAATCGGAACCCTAGACTTCTTCATCTTATTAATCTCTCT
This sequence comes from Pouteria campechiana, assembly GCA_036873735.1. Lineage (NCBI taxonomy): Eukaryota > Viridiplantae > Streptophyta > Magnoliopsida > Ericales > Sapotaceae > Pouteria > Pouteria campechiana. The sequence goes on along the minus strand of JAYJMB010088598.1, from coordinate 36,156 downwards.
ACACTATCCTTAGCTATTTATTTACTTTTATTTTATTAAGTTTCTGAAATTATATCACATCTTATTCTAAGTCTATTTAGTTTTATACTTAGTAACTAAGATTAATTAAGTTGGTTTGCCGTTCTCTCTGGGATTGACCCTTGCATTTGCACACTATATTGCTATACATCCATACACTTGTGAGGTATTATAATTTGAACCATCAAATACAATCTATCTCAATATATTTGGGTTGAAGCAATGAACACCGCATGCTATATTATTAACAGAGTCTTCACTAGGCCCTTACTCAACAAAACTCCATTTGTTTGTTTTATGGCAAGAAACCAAATATTTCTTATTTTCATACTATTGGCTGCAAATGCTTTATTCTTAACAATGGCAAGGAAAACCTTAGAAAATTTAATAGCAGATCTAATTAAGGAATATTCATTGGTTATTCCATTGTTAGTAAGGCATTTAGAGTATACAACTTAAGATTGTAAAAGAATCTATTCATGTTAAATTTGATGAACATACTAACTCTATGAGAAGATCTAGTGATTTTGATGATGAGATAGAAAACCTTACAACAAATGTGGAGAAACCGAAGTTACAAGATAAACAAGTAGAAACTTCACAATCAGAGATAACAATGGATGAAGCTGGATCATCCACAATAGAGGTAAATAAGTAAGGTAACACATCTCTTTCCAAAGATTAGAGGTTCATGCATGCTCATGCTTATCCTGAAAACCAAATAATTAATGATGTGTATGATAGAGTTATAATTGATCATCTTATCACCAAGTTTGTAGCAATTTTGCATTCATTTCTCAACTAGAGCCACCTTGCAAAGACCAGGTTTTAGAAGATGAAAACTGGATTTTAGCTATGCAAGAAGAATTGGACCAATTTAAAAGAAATGCTGTATGCACTATTATTCCAAGACCAAACCACCAATCCATTATAGGTACTAAATGGGTTTTTAGGAATAAATTGGATGAATCAGGAATCGTAGTGTGGAATAAGGCAAGATTAGTAGCAAAGGGGAATTATTAAGAAGGTGTTGACTTTGAAGAGTCATATGCCCTTGTTGCAAGGATAGAAGCCATTAGAATGCTCCTTGCATTTGCATCCTATATGGATTTCAAGTTATATCCGATGGATGTAAAGAGTGCATTCTTAAATTGATTCATTAATGAAAAGGTTTATGTGAAACAACCGCCTAGGTTTGAAGATCCTCATAGTCTAAATCATGTCTTCAAACTTAAGAAAGCTCTCTATGGTTTGAAACAAGCTCATAGAGCCTGGAATGAGGGGCTAAGCAAATTTCTAATTGAGAAAGGCTTTTCAAGAGGTAAAGTTGATACCAATATCTTCATTAAGCATGCAATGGATGATATCTTTGTAGTTCAGATTTTTGTTGATGATATAGTATTTGGAGCAACTAATGAAAAATCTTTGTCAAGAGTTTTGTAAGATAATGTAGGGTGAATTTGAAATGAGCTTGATAGGAGAACTTAACTTTTTCTAGGACTGTAAGTCAAGCAGATGAAAGAAGTAATTTTCATCCATCAAGAAAAGTACACGAAAGAACTGTTGAAGAAATTCAATATTGAAGATGACAAAAGATATGGAACACTAATAAGCACATTAATAAAGATAGAGAAGGATGAAAAAGGTAAATCTGTTTGCCATTAACTTTATAGGAGCATGACAGGATCACTGCCAGTAGACTAGACATAATATTTAGCATCTTTATGTGTGCTAGATTCTAGTCAGACCTAGAGAGTCACATCTCATTGCTATAAAAAGAATTCTTAGATACCTTTTAAATGCTCCAAACCTCGGTTTATGGTCTCCAAAAGTTTAGAATTTGAATTGATTGGGTACTTAGATGCATATTTTGCTAGGTATAAGGTAGATATGAAGAGTACCTTAGGAACTTGTTAGTCCCTTGGAAGCATATTATATCATGATTCTCCAAGAAACAAACATTTGCTGCATTATCAATTATTGGGGCTGAATATGTAACTGTAGATAGCTACTGTGCTCAAATTTTATGGATGAAACAACAATTAGGTGATTTTGGTTTAAAGTATGTTGATACACCCTCAAATGTGATAATACTAGTGCCTAAGTTTGACAAAGAATCCAATGTTGCATTCCAAAACTAAGTATATTAAGATTAGGCATCATTTCATTTGAGATCATGTTCAAAATCATTATATCTAATTAGAACTTGTACCAACCAAAGATCAGTTAGTAGATTCACAAAGCCACTTCTAGAGGCATATTTTGCAAAATTAGAAGAGAACTTGGCATATTAGATCCATGTTTATGAATTGCATATTACATGATTTAATTATCTTATAATGTTAATGATAACATAATTATGATGATTAGAATTTTTGTTTGTATACCTAAGCCATACATGAATGCTACATTTCTGTCTTTTAGAATGTTTCTAAAGCATCTCAAAAACTTTGATAGTCTCAGAGTCTTTTCCGCACTTAAATAACTGCTCTGAACATCCTTAGAAATTCTGAAGCTTACCTTCAGAACCCTTGATGCTTGCACATAATTTCAGAAACCCTATAAAACATAACCTTTAATGTAGCACTATAACTTTTTCAGAACTTTTGACATTATTAACTCAAAAATTCTAAAGGCCATCAACACATATTAAACTCTTTAGACTCTCTTACCAATTTCTCTCACCAGAATCTCTAAATACCCATCTCCCACACAATCAAATCCTTCTAACAGAGGAAAAATTTTTCTCCTTATCTCAAACCATTTTTATTATGACAAAAAGGGGGAGAAATATTAGAGTAAGTTAGTGCACCCATTTAAGGAGAAATATTATAGTAACTTAGTACACCCATTCAAGGGGAGCCGCACTAAGTCAGTAGAAGCATTGCATATTAAACATGCATTTAGCCACTTTAAATTTCTTTATTGCATATTTTATGAAAGCTTTATCACTCGAACGTATTGTCATCATAAAAAAGGGGGAGAATGTTGAGTCTAATCCTCCTACTTAGCTTGGTTTTGATGCTGAATGTAATTAAGCAGCTAAGTTTTGATGATGAGCAAATATATGAGTGAAGAGTTAAGATATTAATTGTTGAGTCTAATTGCAATGTCTCGCACCCCCACCCTATGCATTTTAACCATCCCATACTAGGGCCGATGCGGGATGCTACTATTGCTTTATCATTATCCCAAAAGCCTCACTCCTAGGGTAAATGTTTTGTTTAAAATTTGGCAAAGTTTGCGCTAAAATCTAAGCATTTATACCTGATATAGACATATGGAATTAACTAAAATTTACATTTCCATAATTATAAGAAAATATTTATATCCAAAACACTCACACCCATACTCATAGCTTCGCCCAAGATTGGAACCAGATAATGATGGCAATGCATTTCCTTGGTTTAATACAAATCCATTCACAATATCATACTTAAATGAATATGACATGCCCAATGCTTATCATTATACTAAACATTATACATCACATTATACTCTTAATTACAATCATATAAATAGATTATGGGATTATAATCTCAGTACATCATACCACAATAAAATAACTTCAACTCCTGATCTTTAATTCCAAACCACAGTTGGAATTGTTTACCTGTCCTGTCAGCTAAAACATAGAATAAGATGGTGTGAGTCTAGGCAACCTAGTCAGTAGGTAGAAATATAAAACAATAATAAACCAACAATCCCATGTTCTCATCCAGAATATGAATACAAATTATCACAATATGAATATATATCCATAAGGCTCACGTCCTCCTCAATCCACTACAATGCTCTACACCTTTCATGCGTATACAATCATAACCATAAGCGTGCCCTCCAGGCACCTCACATCACCTTACTTCTATTATACCACTAATTCCGAAACAACTTATAGAATGATTCACATTCCATCCATATTATAATATGCCCATTTAGGTACCACATATCAAATTATAACATACAGGCATAATACATATCAATTTACCACAATGATGCCATCTCGGCATCTCACAATTTATCTATGCCAATAGGGAATATTTCCCATTCCATTACTCTACATCCACATCATATTACATATATCAATAGATATAACATAAGAGAATTTTTACTATTCCCATCCAACCAAGCATTCACATGCTATTATACTTATCAATTTATACATAGTATTAGGATAATTCTTATCCCTTTCATTTAGAAATCCATACAAAGATCACTTTAAACAATCAGGGAATACACATTATTCTCTATCAATCTACCATTCATATATATATATATATATATATAGGCCATCAGCATTTTCATGGGATAACACTTATCCCACCTATTCTATCCATTCATATTATCACAAAAGGATACTCAACTTGGGATACTTACTATCTCTATCAATCTAATACATTTACAGTTTTAATAAATAACAAACTTAAACAGACATGGGATATCCACTATCCCTCATCCAAAACAACATGCCTGGATATAATTAACGAGATAACTATCATCTTCATACATTCATTCAACAGAGAAGGGAGCCTACTTACCTCCTGAAAAGTCATAATGCCTCTACACAATTCACTCCCTATCATCCTCAATTAGCCCTGCATATGCAACAATAACAATCATACATCACTCTAACATTTATCATAATTCAATTTATAGTAAGAAATTCCATATCGAAACCATTAATACTCTGTCTCATTCATTAAGGTTTCAAGGTACTTTTGTTTATAACAACAAATCCTCATCATATAACATGATTTATACTTAAGCAGCTTAAAAACCATTCCATTAAGCTGCAAAGATAGCTAATTAAGGCTCACATAGCCCATACACAAAAATCCTATTTAACCCCTAATCAAGGCATAATCTAAAATCCAATTTCACTGGTCCAAATCACCCAATATTAGTCCCAAACCATCATAATACATGTGTTAATCCTTTCTCCCAATGATTCCCAAAGTGGTTTCTCCATTTCTTCTAAAAACTACTATTCACAAAACCCTAGCCATGCAAAATTCATAATTTTTCATGCCAAATCACTTAATCATTCTATTAAATCATTCCCCCATGAATTTATAACCATGTATATCAATTTGTTCCCTAAAATCCACTATTTACAAGTTAGGTTTCAAACCCTAGAAACTGAAATTATGGAATTCGGTTAGACAATTGATCTTACCTTTACTTTCATGCATAGCCATCCTCCCCAAACAAAGGACCAAGTTCCAAGTTCCACATAGTTCCTCTCATTCGGTGGAAATCAGATTTTTCTTCCATTTTCCACGGTTCAAATAGATGAAAATTGGGTTTAAATGAAAGATTACTTAATTAGATAGTTAGGCAAGATGATTTCCTAGCTAAAATGAAGATAAATCAAGGATAACAGGGCTAGTGCAAAAGGGGAAGAAAGAATTGAATGGACTAGAGTAAAACAAGATGAAGAAATGGCCGAAAAGTTAGATGTCCAGCTTATATTATTGACCCACGCCGCGACATCAAATTCCACGCTGCAGCATGGAAATTGTTGGATGTCACCGCCTTGCCCCCGTTTCATTCTGACGTAGTGGCGTCGATTCCAGGCCACAACGTCCCTTTTGCTATCCATTTTTTTCACCTTATTTTCTTCAATTTCTATATATTTTCTTTTTCTTCTTTATTTCTCATTATTTTGCCACATTATAATGGTATAAGTTGCATATATTTACACCCCCAAATAACTAGGAGTTGAATCAAAATTCCATTTGCATTTAATTATGATTTGCAAAATCACACTTACACTTGAATCATTTCCTTTCAAATTGAATTTCACCATATCTCATCATTGTCTTTATAGTCCTAACAATAATCAAGTCCATAAATAACCCAAAATTAACACCCTAGGCATTACACTAATCCTCCTACTTAGTTTGATTTTGATGATGAATGTAATTAAGTAGCTAAGTTTTGATGATGAGCAAACATATGAGTAAAGAGTTAAGGTACTAATTGTTGAGTCTAATCCCCCTACTTAGCTTGATTTTGTGATAAATGTAATTAAGCAGCTAAGTTTTGATGATGAAAAAATATATGAGTGAAGAGTTAAGGTACTAACTAATTACTTTCCAAGTGATGCAACATTTATATATCAAAACAGATTAAGGGGAGTAATTACAAGTAGTAAACAATATTAATTATAAGCTTATCACATTAAGCCTTCAAAAGAAGACAATTTAAAAAGAATGCTTAAGTAAAACACTTAGAAGCAATTTAGAAATATTCAAAAGTATTTCAGAGATAAATCAAAATCCCTTCAGAAAAAAGGCGTGAAGCTCAGAAGTATTTCAGAGACAAATTAGAACTCCTCTAAAAACAAGGCATGAAGCTCAAAAATATTCAGAAGTATTTTAGAGATAAATCAGAACTCCTTCAGAGACAAGGCGTGAAGCTCAAAAGTTTAGAAATATTTATAGCTACTTCAGAACCTCTTTAGAAACAAGTCAGAATCCTTTTAGAGACAAAGCGCAATCCTTAGAATTAACTCTAAGGCATTCAGAGAAAGTTTTACACTCAAAATTTCATCAGAAAGAACTTTATAATAATTTCAGAAGAAATTTCTACACTCAGAACCTTATTAGAAGCAATACAGAATGTCATCTTTGTAATCAGAAATTCATCAGAATAACTTATGAAATTCTTCCAAGTCTCAAAAATGTCTCAGAATATTGATAATAGTTGTACAGAATAAACTCAGAAGAAGTTTCTAAACTCAGAACATTACTAGAAGATTTTCAGATGTAATACAGAAGGCTGTCAAAGATAACTTCAAAAAGCCAAAAACCAAGAAGCATATCGGAGGCTGAGTTCAAACTTTAGAAATTAACCTTAGAAGTTCTTCAGAAGCAACTCAGAAGCTCTTCAGAGGCACCTCAAAAAGCCAAAACTAAAGAAGTATAAGTATTTAGAAGTATTTCAGAGACAAATCAAAACTTCTTTAGAGACAAGGTGTGAAGCTCAAAAGTTCAGAAGTATTTAGAGCTACTTCAAAACCTCTTCAGAAACAAGTCAGAATCTTTTCAAAAACAAAGCACAATCCTCAAAATTAACTCCAAGGCATTCAAAGAAAGTTTTTGTACTCAGAAGTTCACTAGAAAGAACTTCAAATAAGTTTAGAAGAAATTTCTACACTCAGAACCATATCAGAAACAATACAAAATGTCGACTTTGTAATCAGAAGTTTGTTAGAAGAACTTTAGAAATGCTTCCAAGTCTAAAAGATGTCTCAGAAGATCTATAATAGTAGTACAGAATAGACTCAAAAGTATTTTTTGAACTCAAAACATTATCAGAACATTTTCAAAATTAATACAGAAGGCTATTAGAGGTAATTTCAAAAAGACAAGATTCAAGAAGTATATTAGAGGCAAAATTCAAACTTCAGAAATTAACCTCAGAAGTTATTCAGAAGCAACTCAAAAGCTCTTCAAAGGCATCCTCAAACTAAAGAAGTATATCAGAAACAAAATTCAAACTTCAAAAACACTTTAGAAGTTTCTCAAAAGTAAAAATATGATCGATAAAAGTGTCAAATACCAAAATCATCCTTCAAAAGGATCTGAAGTGCTTAACCTTGCAAAAATTCTAACATTTCCATGGTTCATAAGTTATGAAGAAGAGCCTCAAATGTTTTGTATTAAGTGCACAATAATAAATAATTGTGAAAACTATTTTCAGAAGTTTTGAAGTTGGATAAAAGAAGAAAATTTCAATGAAGCTTTAAATACCCTTCTTCAAATGGTTGAAAAGCTACCAAAAACAATCATTACAACTAAGATGTCTTACACAACTTATAAAAGGAAGATTCAAATGCCTAGGAAAGATGGGAAAGATGTTGAGAAAGAGTTCAAAAATTTGAACAAATTTACTCAAGCATTTACTGAGCTCCTTAGATTTTTAATTCCACGAGATCATCTCTATTGCACTACATTCTAATAAGCATTCAAAGAAAATCATTCAATACTTGGAGTCTAATCTTTCTTATTTTTTATTACTATATTTATTATAGTTTTATCACTAAACTTTGTACACTCTGCCTATCAAGAGGCATTCATTTCTGTCCATTGCATTTACTTAGTTCTAATTTTGGATGGTAATATGCTAATTAATACACCATAATCCATGTCCCATATAAACTAAATTTTTTTTGTACAATTAAATCATCACATTCAATAGCTATATATGCACTTTTAATCACACATAAATTTGGCAGCAATTTGATCATCAATTAACATTCAAGATTTCCATAAAAATCCAATCTTTAACTAAATACACATGTCATTATAATAAATGTTACTTGTCTCAATTATTTGTCACATATAGAGGCTAATTCATCAAAAGTGATAAACACAAAAGTTGTAGCCTTTGTTGTGAATTTTCTAATGAATCAAAAATCACTAATTCTGATTTCTCATGAAAACGTTATAGCCAAAACACTACAACCATCTCCAATTCAAGAGGTGTCACTTTGTGGGACCCATGATTCAAAATATAAGCTTAGTTAGGAAATTTAGTCAACATAAAATTATACTCCTTGAAATTATCTGAACAATGCAAAAAAAATCACCTAATTTTGAGTTTATATAATGAAGTTATGGTCAAAATACTAAAACTGCTCTAGAAAGGTAAAATTATCAAAAATACCAAAATTAATTAAATTTCCAATTATTTAGGGCCACTAATTACCAAAAATTTTATTATAATTGAAAATTATACTTATCAAAAATAGGGTTATCACATTCCACCCTCCTTACAAAAAGTTTCATCCTCGAAACTTTAAACTTCATCCTAAAGTTAAGGATACTTGGCTTTCATCATCTCTTCAAGCTCCCAAGTTGCCTCATCTTCAGTGTGGCTGCTCCATTGCACCTTTATCTACCAAATCACCTTATTTTTGAGTTGCTTCTCCTTACCATCAAGTACCCTGATTGGCCTCTCAACATGCTACAAGTTTTTCCCAACCTGAATGTCCTCTGGTCTCAACACATGAGATGAATCTAGCACATACTTCTGTAGGGAAGATACATGGAAAACATCGTGCATCTCACTCATAGATGGTGGTAATGCCACTTGGTAAGCCAACTTACCAATCCATTACAGTGTCTCATATAGTCCTACATACCTGGGACTCAATTTGCCCTTAGTGCCAAATCGCACTACTCTCTTCACAGGAGATACCTTCAGGAATGCCATATCTTTCACCTAAAACTCTAGATCACACCTCCTCGTATTAGCATAACTCTTCTGGCATGACTGAATAATCTATATCTTCTCTCTAATCTGAGACACCTTATCCATAATATCTACAAAAATCTGAGGACCAACCAATTTTCTCTCACCAACCTTATCCTAGTGTAAAGGCGATCTACATTTTCGTCCATATAGTGCCTCAAAACGGAGCTATCTGAATGCTTGAGTGATAACTATTATTGTAAGGAAACTCTGCTAAAGACAAGTACTCTATCCATGATCTGCCCCAATCTAGTACACAAGCTCTCAACATGTCCTCCAACTACCTATTCACCCGCTCTATCTGTCCATCTGTCTGTCGATGATAAGTGGTGCTAAAATCCAACCAAGTTTCCATAGCCTTATACAAAGCCTTCCAAAACTTGGAAGTAAACATTGATCCATGATCAATAATAATAGACCTAGGTGCTCCATGCAACCTCAAAATCTCCTTATGATAGATCCAGGCATACTTCTTGGCTGTATAAATAGTCTTTATAGGCACAAAGTGAGATACCCTAGTTAATCTGTCTACAATCACCCATATGTTGTCATAGCCTACCATAGTACATGGTAGTCCCATAATAAAGTCCATAGTTATATTTTCCCACTTCCACTCAGGTATCTCTATAGGTTGTAACAATCCTCCTAGCCTTTGGTGTTCTACTTTCACCTTTTGGCAGGTCATATATTTAGTTATGCATTGAGCTACATCACTCTTCATACCAATCCATCAGTAGTGTGTCTTCAAGTCATTATACATCTTCGTGATCCCAGATGGATAGTGTAAGGTGAATAATGAGCCTCCTACATTATCTTCTGTACTATAGTTGCATCCTTAGGAATTGCCAACCAATTCCTATACCTTAGAATACCATCTGAGCCTATTAGAAAGTCTATTAACTCTCCATTCCGAGTTCTCTCTCTTATCTTTTGAAACTCCTCATCTACCGTCTCTTCTAAGCCCTCTTAATCTCATCTGTTAAGGTAGGCTGAATAGTCAACTAAAACACTTGTGCCACCAACCCTTCGATACACACATGAAGGTCTAATTTTCTCAATTCCTCAAATATTTCTACCTTCTGTGTAATCATACAAGTCATACTACTACCTAACTTCCTACTTAACGCATTGGCCACCACATTGACTTTCCTTGGATGATAATGAATCTCTAGATCATAATCTTTTAGTAATTCTAACCACTACCTCTGCCTCATATTCAGCTCCTTTTGTGTAAAAATGTACTTCAAACTCTCGTGATCAGTATAAATGTCACACTTCTCCCCATACAAGTAATGCCTCCAAATCTTCAATGCAAAGATCATTGTCGCTAACTCTAGATCATGTGTCGGATAGTTCTAATCATGCAACCTCAACTGCCTAGAAGTGTATGTTATAACATTATCATTCTGCATCAATATACATCCCAGTCCATTCTTAAAGTCATCATTGTACACCACAAATCCACCTTGGCCTGATGGCATTATCAATACTAGCGCTTTCACCAAATGCTGCTTCAATTCTTGAAACGCTTCCTCACACTTGTCTATCCAATCAAATTGACTCCCCTTACAGGTCAGTCTGGTCATAAGCAATGCAATAGTGAAAAATCCTTCCAAAAATCTTTTGTAGTAACTAGCTAATCCCAAAAAGCTCCTCACCTTTGTTACATTAGTCGGCCTCGACCAATTCACTACTGCCTCTATCTTGTGAAGATCCATAGGAATACCATCTGTTGATACCACATGTCCCAAAAAGACAACATTGTTAATCCAAAAATCATATTTCTTTAATTTGGCATACAAATTTTCCTCCCTGAGCTTCTGTAATACTATCCTCAAATGCTGCTCATGCTCCTCCTTATTTTTAGACTATATTAGAATGTCATCAATGAAAACCAGCACAAACTGATCAAGATAGGGTCTAAACACTTTGTTCATCAAATCCATAAACACTATTGGAACATTGGTCAGTCAAAACAGCATCACCAAGAACTTGTAGTGCCCTATCTGGTTCTGAATGTTGTCTTACATACATCCATAGCCTTTACTCTCATCTGATGATACCCTGACTATAAATCAATCTTTGAAAACATCTTTGCTCCTTGCAACTAATCTAATAGATCATCAATCTAAGGTAATGGATACTTATTCTTAATAGTAACCTTATTCAGCTCTCTGTAGTCGATGTACACTCTCAACCTACCATCTTTCTTCTCCACAAATAACACTAGTGCCCCCATGGTGACACACTAGGGTTAATAAACTCTTTATCAATTAGCTCTTGCAACGGTTCTTTCAATTCCGCCATCTCCACCAGTGCCATACAATACGGAGCTCTCAATATCAGCCTAGCTCTAGGCTGGAGATCAATACTGAACTCCACCTCTCTCTCTCTGAGGGTAACCTTGGTAACTCCTCTAGAAACACATCCGAAAAATCCTGAATTATAGGAATATCCTCCAATACTCTATGCTTAGAATGAGCATCTACTACAAACACTAGATAAGCTTCATACCCCTTCTGCACTAAACGCATTGCTACCATTGCCGAGATGAGTTTAGGCACTTTACCCTTAGGAAAACTCCTAAAAATAATATCAATTTCATCTAGAGTCTTTAAAGTCACTTGCTTAGTGTTGCAGTCTACTTTGGCCTCATACTTGGACAATGAGTCTATACCCAAGATAATGTCTAATCCTTCCATATCTAACACAATCAAATCTTCCATAAACTGTCTACTCTTTATCACTATGGGGATCTCATAGCATATCTCAGATGCTACATTGATTATTTTCAATGGTGTAGACACTCTCACATCATGAACCATGGGATATTTTGACAATCTAGTTCTATTCACAAATACAATAGAAACAAAAGACACAGATGCACTAGGATCAAATAATGCATAAGCCATATGATCATAAACATAGAGGTTACCTATCACCACCTCCTCCAATGCCTGAGCCTCCTAAATGTTGGTTGCCTAAACAACTACCACCACCTGAGGCCTCTGCCCATCAATGGTCATCCTAGTGCCTGGTTTTGCCTTTGTCCATCATAGTGACACCCTAGCGCCTGATTTTGTCTTTGCTCCTCATATGGATGGCCTCTACCTCTACCTCTCATCTGAGCTCCCCCGTGCATGGGCTATTGTGCCATCCTCTAATCTCCCTATTTTAAGTCTGTATAATTTGGCTTGATGTGCCCAGGCTCTACATAAGAGAAATAAGTAGCTGGGTGCCTTGGTCCTTGCTCTGTCTCTCTATTTTACCTCGAAGCGGGTCACCCCTCTGCTCTCCTTATCTCTACCTCTTAAATGTACACTGTGTAGTGAGGTGGCCAAGTTGCTTACATTTGTAGTACACCTTCTTTGGAGGTCCATATAAGTTTGGTTGGTTCTGAGCTTCTGCCTACGTTCTTAGCCATAGTCCTTAATTCCCCTCTTCTTGTCTCTAATCATGTTATGTTCCTCTTCCTCCCTTTCCACCACTCTGGCTCTCTCTAAGATGTCCTCATATTTTGTCAACATAAAGGCAGCCACATCCCGCCTAATAGACAATCTCAAGCCCTCCTGGAACTTTTTGGTTGTCTCCAAGGAGTTTGTCTATGCCCATGGCACGAATCTAGCTAGAAATCTGAATTGTTCATCATACTCTTCAACTGTCCTCTTTCCCTAATACAAGGACATAAATTCTATTGCCCTCCTAGCCCTCTCGCTAGTTGGCACATATCAACGAAGGAACCTCTCTCTAAAATCCGCCCATGTTAGGTTTATCCCATCACCAAGTACTTTATGCTTCTCTGTGTTCCACTATCGTTCAACATCTCCTTCTAGTTTATACACTACATACAATACTTTGTGCCCCTCAAGACACCTCATGTAGGGAAAAACCTTTTCCATTCCTATGATCAACTCATCCACCACCTTGTGGAGGCTTCGTGTTGTGAAACATCTTCATATTCAACTCTAGTCCAGGCTGCTACTATATCTCTATCCAAAGTCCACTGCATAGTTCCTTGGGCTATTCTGCCTTCTGGCTAATTCAGGTTCACTAGGTCCAACCTATGGTGTGGATTCTCCAGCTGACCTCCTCTGTGCATGGAGAAGCTCATGGAATGTTTGAGTCATCAACAGCATCATGTTTATCATGGCTCCAAACTCTATTACCCCCACTTGTGGAACAATCCCTCCTCTAATCCCTAGCACATCTAGTCTACTACTTTCTGCAATTGTTGGCCCTCTTTAAACCTTTAGAGTTTCCACATTTTCTTGATCATTCTCCCTTTTGCTAGGAGTCTCATTATGTTCTCCCTCCTCAGCCATTTGAGGTGTATTCTCCTGCTCTCACAGTGCTTCTCTCGATACCTCCCTCCTAGAAGCCTCTTCGTGTGCCTCTCTAATCACCAAACCTGTGGTCCATGACCTGATCACCCTTCTTACAGGCTCTTCCTCCACCATAGGGGCTTCCCTTGTCAACACGCTTCCTTGGTGTCATTCTACACTAATGAATAATATATCATTACATAAAAGCAAACTAATTAGCACTATGCAATTCATTCACATGAGTTGATAGTGGACTACCTATGGCCTATAATCCACTCCCTATACTAGCACTCCCCCCACTATCAATGATTTCTCTCTCTCTCTCATTTCTACTTGTCACAACTTTTCTATCTCTTCGGTTGCCTAGTTATTATCATGCCTTAACAAGACTAATAGGCTCTGATACCACTTTGTAACACCCCTAAATTTAGGGAGCTACTTACTCATATTTCAGAAAAAGATCCTGCTGAAAATTTGGTAGAGTCTCCCCTAAAATATGAGGATTTTCAAACCTATACATACATTCGATCATCCATGTACACCATATAGATCCACAAATCCTCATACATCTAGAGTCCCGTGGACCAACTAGTAGTCTTATGGCATGAAAATAGCTAAGAATCAATAATCAATGAATAATGAAAATTTAAACCCCTCCTTATACATCATCCACCAATGATGAATCGATAAATAACAAGTCACATAATCTATTATAATCTCTCTTCAATAGATAATCAATAGTTAAATAAAGAATGTCACTCCATCGCTGCTAGTTCCTATTTTAGGCACCAACCCTCGATTGGGCTCCTCCGTCATGCCTGGCATCTAAAACATAGAAAAAGGGTGAGTCCAGACAAACTCAGTAAGTAGGGAAAATGGTAAAACTTTATAAATCATGCATAAAGTCGCACAAACCAACACATGCCAGTGCAATCATATTTCACTCAATCTAAGCAAGCTCATAAGCAATTAAACATACAAATGTAATGTATCCAGTGCCATAAAGACCACCACTTAACCAAACAGGCTTTGTATGCCACACAAGCAATCTATTGGCCACACAGACCATCCATATGCCAGACAAATAACACCATAGCCACACAAGCCATCCATATGCCACACAAGCCACACCATAGCCACATAGGCCATCCATACACCACACAGGCAACACCATAGCCACACAAGCTCATCATGTATGTCATACATATATCCACATGAACTCTACTACCATGTCATACTCACACATATCATATTACATAAACAAAAGTAATCTCAACAAAATAAGTAACAATCTATTCAAAACATCAAATGCATGTGATAAATTCAAGTACAAAGCACATTCCATAAACACATCTCAAATCATTAACAAAAATGATAGATCAGGTGCCCATATGCCAAACATGCTAACTCAATCACACATAATTTGGTAAGAAACCTACTTACTTATATTCTTCACAAATTTGGATTTCTTTCTTCTGTGCAACGTAACCAATCAATCACCACTTAAAATTCAACTCTCACACCCTACATTATGATCACAATACATTTTTAATGATTTACATAATCTTAGTATGTAATTTAATACATCTTTCTATTCCATGACTTAACCCAAGCCAAAAATTAGGGTTTTTCACTCCCATTCATCAATTCAAGATTTCAACACTTTAATCCCCTTCTTTTAGGGTTACAATCACTCTCATATCCATGTTCACTAAATTGCAAATTGTTCATATATATAATTTACAAAATAACCCCTTATACTTGATTAAATCCCCCTCTAGTGGATGCATTACATCATACAATGTATTCTCATCTATTTCAATTACAATTCTCACCATCATTAACCTAATTAAATGCATTTATTACAATTAAATATTTAAATCATACCTCATATATCTGTGTAACCTAAACAGCCCATGATTTCTATAATTCCCATTTCAATATAAGTTCCATGTAAGATTACACAAACAATGCATATAATATAATCCTATGATTGATATCTCCCATTAACATGCTGCCCAACCCAATTAAATTAACAAAACCCATCTATTTTCAATCAAAATAATCTTCCTTACCTGCTGGACATGAATCTTATGATGAGGATGCCAACAAATCAGTTGTCCACATGATCAAGGGTGGAATTTTCTCTTCAATCTCCCTTCTAGTTGGTGTTCACGTCTATGGAAAGGAGATGGGTTGCCACTGCTATTTGGGACGTGGGGAGAGGAGGAGAAGAGCTCTAGCGTAACAAGTGAATTAGGTTTTGAGTTGCGTTCAATTTAATTAAGAAGACAATAGCTATGTGCGTTAACACCAAATTGAGTAACTCATATAATCTGCCCATTAAACATACCTATGTGCCTAATTTAGTGATAAAATTTCATATTATATAAATATACTTTTCATCATATGAACAAACTTATTTCACCAAAAATTAATACCCAAGATGGATACTCACATGAGGAAAATATTTAATGGTTTAGATCTTCCAAAAACCTCTCATAGCATCTTCAAATAACTTTTTGTTTTGGGACATCCAAATTTTTTTATCGTGGAATGCTACTGTTCACTCACTATTCACCATATGGGTGAATTTTCCCAGCTAATTCATTTTCTTATTTTCTTCCACACACTCATATGTTTACCTTATTTTCTCATTCTAAGCCATGGGATGAGTCTTACATCATGAGATGATCAATTTAAGCCTAATATTGGATAGCAAAATATATCAACTGCATAACTTTAAATCTCAACCATTAAACACCTTATTTTTCAATACATAATGATTTTACATTAGATTTTAAAATTAATTCCTGTTACAATTTGGACAGTTATAACATGTATGATATACTTATATTCATGTATCAGTAATTCATTAATCTATAAACATGATTAACATAATTTTCTATAATCAATAGTAATCAAAATTGGGCAGCAACTAAATTATCAACTTACTTGTAATTTTGGACGGTAATATGCCAATTAATACACCATAATCCATGTCCCATATAAACTGAATTTTTTAATACAATTAAATCGTCACATTCAACAGCTATATATGAACTTTTAACACACCTAAATTAGGCAGCAATTTGATCATCAATTAAAATTCAAGATTTCCATAATATCTAATTTTTAACTAAATACATATGTCATTGTAATAAATATCATGTGTCTCAACTATTTGGCACATATAGGGGCTGATTCATCAAAAGTGGTAAACACAAATGTTATAGCCTTTGTTGTGAATTTTCTAATGAATGAAAAATCACTAAATTCTGATTTCTCATGAAAAAGTTAAAGCCAAAACACTAGAACCATCTCCAATTCAAGAGGCATCATTTTGTGAGACCCATGACTCAAAATATAAGCTTAATTAGGAAATGTAGTCAACATGAAAGTTATACTCCTTGAAATTATCTGAACAATGAAAAACAATCACACAATTCTGAGTTAGTTATGGTCAAAATACTAAAAATTTTCCAGAAAGGTGAAATTACCAAAAATATCAAAAATCATATTAAATTTTGAATTATTTAGGGCCACCAATTACCAAAAATTTATTATAATTAAAAATTATACTAGCAAAATTTGGGTTGTCAAAGTAGGCCTCTTCCACATTTCCTTGTAAAAGGAAATTGGATTGTGATCAGCAGAGTGCTAATTGATTTTATCATTCAATATGGATTCCTGGCAATCAAAAACAAAGCTAAAAACCAATACCATCTACAAATGCGCAATAAATCATGGTCATAAGAAAAGAAAATCATCGTGAAATGGAAAATCATATCTACCTAAAATACCCTTATAATGGGATGCATTTTGACTCTCACTCAACATAGACACAACCCAGAAATTGGTTGCAAAACAAGACCATAAGATTCCATTAAGTTCATTCATAATGACATGGTCATTGTTGGCGACACCATCTTCTTCAGTAGCAGTTCGTAGTTCTTCATATGCTTTAAAGGTTGAATGAAATCAACAATCTGCTGCAATAATGACAAATGCCAAGAAATAAATTTTGTTTATTTTTTACCTCAAGGCAACAAGTTGTTCAATAGAAAGCTTTTCAATAGAAATATCTAACAAAAATGAAATTACACAGGTTATTGTTAGTGTCTCACTGGAAGAGCATGATTAAAGTGGGATGAGAAGAAACATTGAAATGCAAAAAAAATCTTCCAAATGGACAATCAAAGAATATTTAGTGACATCATCCAAATTACAATCACCTAGCTAATGGTTGCAGCCATTCACTCAAACACTCATCTACTCCTAACATCAACATTCAAATGCCCAAATATGAATAAAATACATATCCACACCATCCAAATAAGAAACAAAGAGCTATAACTTATAAAATTTGGAATCCATTCACACATGTCAAAGTGTCAAACTCTAATAAGTAAATTAATCTTACAAACATGCCAATCAACCATAAGTATCTAGTTTAAAATTTTAAGCCAAACATTTCAATAAAGTGAACAACGTCTTCTTCCTTTCAAATGATCATTCTTCAATGAGAATTTCCTTTCCCTTAAAAAATTATAATTTCTATTAATAAATATTATAGCAAAAGAGATAAACATAGAAATAAAGAAATGTCAATTTGTTAGTTATCAAACATTTGTATTTGTAGTGTAACGAGCACTGCTAGATCCAACATCATATTTGATGACTACAAGTTAATTAGAACAAACCCATTAACATGAAATTTAAGAAAAGAAAAGAAGACATTAATTTCATTTTCAAATAGAAGAGCGTAAAATTTTAAAAATGAAATTACCTGATGTGTTTATTATAAGTTCTTTTAGATACTTCTCAATATCAGCTAGTTTTGGTTGTGATCATACCCAATCTTGAGAACATATTAAACTCTCCACTAAGCGTGGTGAATGAACTTTTGTATAGATCAAGCATACATCCTCCTATACTAAACGTTGATTCTAAGGCAACAGTAGACACAAGAATGGCTAAAATATCATGTGCCATATGAGACAACATTTTATACTTGTAAGTATTAATGGACCACCATGCCAAAATGTCAAAATCATCACCATCCAACTTATGTGCTCCTCAAAATACCGATCTATCTTTGTTTTTACTTATTCCATTTCCTCCACAGCTAAGAATTTCATAAATTATTGTCTCCAGGGTCCCTTCACCTTCACTTGACTATTATTTTCTTCCAAAAATTTTGATCTAGTAGAAGAATATTGCATTTCACAGACCTTGAAAAGCTTCTCAAACTCACATTTTACTTTCTACACTATCTCTTTAACTTTCACTTCATCATAGACCCTTGAAAAATAGAATTTAAGAAACTTCAAATTGTATCTAGGATCCAAAACATATGCAATAAGCAACAAAATGTTAATTTTCTCAAAACTACCCCAATATTTATTAAATTTCTCCTTCATCCTTCTAGACATATCTCAAAGGAGCACATCTTCTAATGATGAAAAAGAACATAACAATCTATCTCTTATCCACTTCATCCAAATAGAGATTAGCAGTAACATATGAAGTACCAGACAAACAATTTGTAGCATCATAAAATTTTTCTAAAGATTGGCACAAAATTTTAGCCACCTTCTAGTTAACTTCAGTTGAAGTGTCTTCTTAAACAAAAATAGGATCATTACCTTCCAACCATTCAAATGCTTTCTAAAATCTAATAGACCTTTCCAACATGAAATAAGTGAAATTTCATCTTTAGGAACATCTATACATAACCCACCTTTCTTAGTGATTCCTTATTTCATACAATACTATTTAAAAGCATGTTCTCTTAATGGAGTACCCCTTAGATACTAAGCACATTTTCAAATTCTACAAATTGCATCATTTACTTCATTTAGCCCATCCCGCAATCAAATTAATAATATGTGCTGCACATCAAACATGTAAACTTTCTCCTTCACCTATCAAAAAATTCCTTTTTGTTAATTTTTTTTCTCAACCCTTTCAGAGCTACATCATTTACAAATGCATTATCCACAGTTAATGTAGTAATTCTATTCAATCCCAAACTTAATAAGAAATCCTCAATTGCTTTAGCAATGGCATCAGTGTGTGGAGGTGGAAGGAAACAAAAGTTAATAATTTTCTTATTTAACTTCCATTTGTCATCAATGTAGTGTGTTGTAAGACACATATAACTATCATTTGCTATAGAAGTCTAGAATTCTGTAGTCAAACACACATTAAACTTTTTCTTTAAAAAATGTCTCTAAGTTCTTTTTTTCCACCTAATAAATATTTGCACAATCACTAGCAATTGTTGCTCTACTAAATCACTTAAACTATGGCTGCAACATGTTAATCCATCTTCATAGACCTTCATGCTCAACAACCATGAATTGTTCTTCATCTATAATTATCATCTCTGCAAGCCCTTTTCCACATTGAGGTTGATTAAAATGCCAGTTACCAATAACACCAACTTCACTACTTCGAGATGATGAGAACGATAATAATTTTTCCCTCTTATTATTCCCATGTCTTCGATAATAAGGACATCTTGCCAAGTGCCTTATAAGTAAGCTAGTTCCATATTTACTCAGACACTTGAAAAGCCTTTTATAATAATTACATGTCGTATTCTGTTCACTTGCATTATTTCTCCCTTTCTTTTTATCAGTACTCGGTCTCTTAGTAAAATGATCCCAAACTTTAGAAGAACTCTTATATAGTTGTTTTTATTTCACATCAAGAGCATTCTCATCATCCCCATCCACATTTACTACATCATCCACAACCATATTTTCCAAACTCCTACTTGTAGTCACATCATTATCATCCTCCATATTAAATAGCAAATAAAATTGTTAAAAATACATTTCAAGTAGACAGGCACATGCATTATAAAACAAATCATGTAAATAACAACTTAATAGAGAAAATACTATTATTAAAATGCAATACCTAGTCCTTGCAAGATTAAGTTGGGATTTGTTGAGTGTCAACAGCAACAAAACTTGGGAGAGACACACATTGCAAGATTTAGACATCATGTAATTAACCATAATCAAGCCAAACTCACTTAACAAATCAATGATGTGAAGAAAAGAAAAATGACTATGTGATAAGCAAATGAATAGAGTGTTTTAGACTTCCAAACTATCTTGCATTGTCATTAGGCTAAAGTCTAGATTGAAGTGCAAGGAATGTTCATATAGAAATAGCACCACTGATAGCTATATTTTCCAATGCATATAGAGACACTTTTAATTAAACTTATATTGCATAAAAGTAAGAGATGTGGCTCATGTGTGATAGCTACCTCCTTTCAAATGAGGCTTCTTTGTTGCAAGTGATATCCTTGAAAAAAGATAAAAGGCTAATTAAAGATAATGCTAGATGAAATGCCTCTAAAATTGTTCTTGGGCTCTGGGAACACCTATTTCATTTTCTATTCTTGAGGATGCTACAACATCCTCTACTATGTGCCTCTTTTTTTGCTTCTTCATAAATAAGAAATTTTATAAAAGAAATGAAGAAACCTGGATTTTCTTTATAAACAATAGAATGAACACTTACATTACAAGAAGCTTTCTATCAGCAGAATCAGCAGATGTAGGGAGTAAAGGAGATGGGATTAGGGATGCGATGCGACGAGATGGAGCTGAAGTTCGTTGGACTCAAATAGGGAGATGGAGCTCTTGGTTCATCAAAGTGAGGGAGATGGTTGCCGAGCAGAGGCAGGGAGATGGAGCTGAGCATGAGCAGAGGCAAGGAGATGGAGTTGAGGTTCGTCAGACTCGGATAGGAGATGGAGCTCTTGGTTCCTTAGATTGAGGGAGATGGTTGCCAAGCAGAGGCAGGGAGATGGAGCCAAGGTTCGTCAGATTTAGACAAGGAGATGGACCTCTCAGTTCATTGGAGTCAGGGAGATGGTTGCCGAGCAAAGGCAGGGAGATGGAGCTGAGCAGAAACAAAGGTAAGGAGATGGAGCTGAGGTTAGTCTTGTTGAACCAAATGGCATATATGGCAAACAACCAAGTTTTAATGATTTGCAGCAACATAAGAGTGAACACTTAAGGTACTGACAATTGTATTCCCAAGTATCGTAGAAAGAAATATAAATGATATATAGGAAAATAACTCAAATACAGTGGATAGCATATACAAAGAATAAATCAACAAGGAGATCCACCATACTGAAAGAAGATCTAAATACTTAGAAAGAATTACACTAAAACTTTGAAAAGAAGCCCTAAAGCATATCTAAAGCTATGATGTTCAAGCCTCAACGAGTGACCAAATAAATCGTCTACAGATAAAGTCAGTATCAGACAACATTTGCCTCAGCCGAATTCAAAAAAATTGTTCCATGGATAAGACAGATAAATTCCTCATATACAATATCCATCCACAACAAAAGATGAATTCAAATTGTTGAAGTAAGAGACAAAATGGAACTAAACTCAATAAATGTAGAGCTAAAAATAAAATCAAACTGTCCAAGCACTTGTTTCTCACATGGAGTCTGTCTCGACCAAAAGGAGAACAAGGAACTTGTTTACAACTTAATACAGATGAAGTAGAAGATGAAATAGAAGTGGCATAGTGGCCATAGATGAACAGATTACTTTGCCTACGTATATGTGAAGCTATCTTCATCTGCAATTCATTCCTTATTGCAACAGACAAACCAATGGACAAACTGCTTAAAAGACATTGTCTGTGCCTTCTAAATTCATCTAAAGTTCTCTATAAAAAATCAATAGATGAAGTTAATTCATTTGCTATGAAAAAACCTTGTTCGAGCTAACAACATTTGTCTATAACTTACAACAGATAAACCAATAGACAAAGCTACTTTGTATGGTGAAAAATAAGAAAAGAACTTCGTCTGCACCTCTACAATTTGTCTGTTACTTATCACAAACAAACTACAAGACAAAGTAAAAATACTATAATGGACTCAGAAAAATTTGCAAAGACAAAGTTGTCTACTATATCTTATGGGGCTACTCAGAGCAAATTTGTCCGTTACTTATAACAAACAAACTGAACTTGATTAGACAAAGTCCTCAGACAAATTGTAGCTAAATTACTATGGTATATCCTAACAAGTAGAAGCTACTTATACCAGATAATGTTAGCTAAACTCTCTGGATAAACTTTCTCATGGACAAATCATATTAACTTTGGACAAAGTATACAAGCTCAATATGGAAATTCAAAGGAAAGCAGTCTTCGTTCTGACAAAGATTGCACTCTTAGAGGTTGTATCCCATTAAGTTTAATGTACATCTTTCCAAAAGTATGAAAAGAGTCAATCTAGCAGATTATCTTCATCCAGTGTTTGCTAAAAGTAGAAATGCATCTTCTTCAAGGATGGCGCTGCAGGCTTTCCAGTTAGAATGAGTTTATCAAGAAGACAACTTTTCAATAGGAGAAAATTCAAAATAGTCTTCAACATTCAATATAAGTCATCTACCTCCAATGGTTCTGAAGGAGTATAAAGGTGGTGTAGTATCAACAAAGAAGGTTGAGAAAGTAGAGAAAAAAATGAAAAGAAGACAAGAGCTTAAAAGAGTAATATCTCTCTATTAGACAATGCTTCCTCCAAGATATTCAATCTCCATCACGCTGATAGATGATGAGCCTCAAAGATCTATCATAATCATATTTTTAGAGTATTGATATCTTTTGTGCTTTAATGTGTAATCATATTTATGTGTGCTTAAACTCTATACAAATCGGCCAAGTAAAGAGGCAAAGTGATGTACAACATTAGTGCAGTTAATCAGCCATATGAGTTGGTGGCAAGCTTAGGAAAACCACTATGTTTATGCCCCCCTAGAGCTAGAATCCAAAAGAGTATTTGGAATGTAGAGTCTCATAGGATGGCTTAACCTAAGAGGGGAGGGGTGAATTGGGTAAATAAAAATTCATTGCTTAACAACCCCTATTGGATCATTTTCCTCTTTTTGTGCTTGTGTGTGGTGTGGCATAAGATGAATAATAGAATAGTAAAGTGTAGAGAAATAAAGCAAACATACACACATACATAGATAAGACAATTTTTATAGTGGTTCAGGACCCCGTCCTACATCCACTCTTCCAAGAACACCAACTTATTGTGCCTTGGGTTCCACTATACCCCGTACAATAGAATAAATAAGTGTTCTTGACACTTCTTCTAGATTCCGGCTCAATAGGGCATAAATAAGTGTCATTGACACTCTTCCAATTCTATGAGCTCACTAGGAAACTCACTCATTTCAAAGATCACAAGCAAACTTGGTAATTTTCTCGACCTCACTACCAACTCACTGGTTTCAAAGCTCACCAACAAACTTGATGGTTTTCTAGAGATGACCAATGACTCATTACAACATGGTTTATCGAGATTACTAAAAACTTGCTAATTTTCAAATTAACTAGAAAACTATTACACATTTATGCACAAGGGAAGATATGATCTCTCTCTCAGCTCTATCAATGCATAAAGATCTTCCCAAAATGTAAATATAATATCCATGATTATTAGCAGATTGAAGCTCATAAAGATAGATAATGGTTTAAGCTCTTGGCCATGGGTGGAAAGATTTGCATATATTTAAGCTCATTAGAATGGGTTCCTTCACTACCTTCGAATCATCCCACTTCTTCTCCTTAAATAGTTTCTTCAAAATCTCGATTGTTGGAGAAGATGGGATCTGTTGAATGCAGAAACAAGAGCAACATTGAATGAATAAGACTGTTTGAGTTTTCTATCATTGAAGTCTAGGTCTTTCTAATTTGTCTTGAGCTGCTGCATCGCCGTTCAGAGAGGAGGATGAGGTATGTAAAAAGGTGTTCCTCGTTTGACTCGTCACAACTTTGAAAGTCTTGTAGCACCACTTATTGCCAAAAATGATGATTGGTATAAGTCTGCAAAATGACGGCACGAGTGCAGATGTCATTTGTATGCTATTCATATAAATCGAGTTTTTCTCTCACAAGTCATAGTCTCTCTTTGTCTGTATTTGTCTGCCATTAGTTGCAGATGAATTCTTCATAGGTTTTTCTATTAGTTGAACTTCTATAAGAATGATTTGTCTATTGCAAGTAGCAGCAGGCGAACTTTGACTGAGACAAACTCTTCCTTATCTATCTCAATTCCCCCAGAAGATTTGTTTGTTGATCGATCCTTCATGTATATGCTTTGTCTGTTAAAGATAATAGAGTAACTTTGAATCGTGCTGACGAAGATGAGCTGATCTATTGACAAATAGTTACCTTAATATGAACAGATGAAGTAGGATATGCTTTCTTTATTTTTCATCATTTATTGGAGATGATAGATGAAATTCACTCAGTCTTGCACTAACAGATGAAGTATGATTTTCTTCTTTTATTCCTTGTTGTCTGTTGAAGGTGCCAGATGAAGCTTACTTCAACTTGCTCGAATAGACGAGGTGTAGTATTTGTCTGATGTAAGAGATAGATGAAGTGTTCTATGTCTTGGATGGAGTACTTTGCACGTCGCATAGGTTTGTCTGTTATTAGTTGAGACGATTGTGCCTTTGTTTATTGAAGATCATTTCGATCTAAGCAGCACTTTGTCTGTTCAGCTTTGTCTATCCTTACTATGCAACTTCTACTTTGTTTGATGCTTTGTTTTTCATGAGTGATAGATGAACTTTTGATCTGTAGACGAAGTAAAGTTCTTCAACTGTTCTGCACACTTCGAGCAACAGAAGGGGTCTATTCTTGCAACTTCCTCAGTTCTTCAATCTTGATTTGTCTATCTTGGCCAAGCTAAAGTTGCATTCTCTTCTTTGTTCATATTGCCTTTCTATCCTCAGACTAATTTGTTGTTCTAACTTTGTTAATTAAAAAGGTTTTCTTCTTTTGTTGTATGATTGTCTGGACGGCAATTTTTTTTTCTTCCTTTTTTCATTTGTCTGTCAAGCCGTTGAGTTGCATCTTCATCCTTGCACTTTGTCTTGGACAGATTTTGATTAGATCAAGTATAAGTGGTCCAAATTTCTTAAACGTAATTCAAGCTCTCTAATCATGGCTTCTTCTTTAACTTTTTATTTTGCATTTGTCTATTGTCATTTTCTCTTTGAGGTTGACAGACAATGCAAACTCGCTATAACACTTATTCGAAGCCTTATTTGTCTCCCATTGTTTTTGTTCATGGAAGCTTCTTTTAAACAACTACAACTTTTCTTTATTAGTTGTCTTCTGCTTTCTTCTTCTTCTTCTTCCACGATTTTCATCAGTTCAGCTCTTTTAGAAAGTAGCAGATAATTGTGGCAGTTTGTTACAGACGATCATTAACCTACACTTGAACATTTTTGCACTTGCTACGTTGTTAGATTTCATATATAATATCATTATGTATTTTATCCTCATATGATTGTATCATTTTGTGAAGCAAGGATAATATACATTTCCATTAAATCCAGAATATGACAGCTTAAGTGATTATGGTGCATAGTATTTATTTAGTTAATTTATATAGTAAAGATTAATTAATATTTATTATGTGCACACCATAAAGTAAGGAATGTATGCTTGTGTAATTAATTGCACATAGTTATATGTTTATGTTGATTAATATTTATTAATTCATAACCATACATATGATCATTAGAGATTTAAGCATACAGGTTTTCTTATTTTAATACAAGTTTTGTTATCATCAAAATCATATACAACAATGCTAACAGGGAACACTCATTTACCCCCCCTGGAGTTGGAATCTTAAAGAGTGTTGGGAATACTAATTTATGCCCCCTAGAGCTAGAATCTAGAAGAGTGCTAGGAATACTAGTTTTGCCACCTGGAGATGGAATCCAGAAGAGTGCTGAGAGTATTAATGTATTCTATTATAAGTGATAATGGAACCCAAGGCACAAGTAGTGTGCTCTTGAAAGAGTGAACGTAGGGACGGGGTGCCCGAACCACTATAAAAATTGTTGTGTGTGTTGTCTGCTTGATCACTTTACTTTGCTTGTTACAAACTTATTATTACATTTCACATATCATTACACACACACACACACAATAACATCAACCTGAAATGAGTACAGCTAAGGAAAGCTGAATATGTGTGAGGAGTCTAGATACCATGATTGAATGAACAATTATGAAAATCAAATATGTGTTACAACATTATTCCTACTCAGCACATTAACTTTTATGTGGCCATAATTTTCATATGCTCAATTCACCCCTCCTCTCTTGAGCTATCTAATGCATGAGACCAACAAGTGGTATCAGAGCAGGCTTCGCAAGTTAATCTTGTCTATCAAAATTTAACTTTTGAAGAGATTCTCATGGTCAAATCATTCCACAACACTCCTACTCAAGGACAATTTATTTGCAGGCTTTTATATTTTAGTGCTATCCATTATAGATTCTAGAAACTCAAATGCATAGTCTCCCACTAAGTTTAATAAATTATCTGTGTAGCTTTATTAAAGATACATAAGAAATTATATATGACAAAACTAATAAGGTCCAAAAGACCCAACCAATTGCCTCTATGCAGGAACTACAAGAACAAGAGAAATTTGAGGAATCAACTCATGGAAAACTAAAGGGAGCTGAAGATGAATAAAAGTTGCAAGAATAAGAGAAATCAGAAAAATCAACCTATGAAAAATCCAGAGGAGCTGAAGATAACAAGGTAAGCATTTTTCAATATCATAGCAATTCAAGATAATGAGGTAATCTTCCAAACTAAAGTTTCAAATTTTCAAGAAATTTATGATGATTTTAAAGCTTTAATTAGATTGCTTCAAAATTGAGAGGATATCATTCTGAATCATTTATGCATACACTGCACATTAAGTTGTCTATGAAAAATGCTCTAAACCATATGCTCCTCACTGCCTCACTCATGCACATGATATAAAGTCAAAAGATTAGTCATTCAAGTCTTTATAAATTAATTTCCTAATCATAAGTGAGCCTCACACACAATATCAAGCTCTAAGACAATCATGCATATCTCGAACCAAAATAAATTGAAAATTACATCATTTTAAATCTACTCGCGGATGAAGTCCGTACTTTGTCTGTAGATTTGTTTAAAGTCATCTAATTTGTCTGAGGCCCTCAAGGTTTGTCTGTAAACTCAATAAAAACCACTCTTTCAACCTCATCTCAGAATTACCTCTCCCATTCATTGTTAGTGATAGAAAATTCCCTCATCAAAAGAAGGCAATTCGAATCCCCACTGCTCCCTTCTTCACTCCTCGTCATCTTGGCGCTATTTTTCATTTGCTTATCTCAATACTAAGAACCCCCCAAGCTCTTTCCATCAAAACCCCAAACCTCGACTGACAGAGATGGTGGATTTAAGAACAACAGAGATGACTCCAACATCTACATCTGGTAGAAGAAGAGAGAAAGAAGAGTCAGAGGAGATGTATCTATCTCATGAATTAAGGGTTCAAAGAAATAGGCTTCTCGAGGTAACCTTTCAAAATAATGAACAAAGTTACCATGAGTTCATTAGCAAGTATGATAAAAGAAAAGTATTAGAAAAGGTTATTGATTTTGATTTCTTCAAAAAAATGAAAATGAAAGTATGTAGCTTGATAAACTTCTAAGGCTGGAACAAATTCATGAGTTGAAAAGACAAATGTTATTCTAGAATGGTAAAAATACTTCTTTGCAACTATTACCCTAAACTAAAGAAGTCTTGGATTGGAGATAGGGAAATAAATCTATCTCCTAAAAGCATCAGAGAATGCTTAAATCTCCCCATGATTGAAAGGCAAACATTTAAATAACCAACACCTAGAAGAGAATTGTTTTCATAGCTAATAGGGATAGCTATTGGTGATGATGTAAGGAATCTAAATCTCAAGAATCTATATGTTAATCTAAGACTTGCACACAATATCCTAAACAATAATATCTATCCCAAAACTGAAAGTAGGGATAACATTTCTAAAAGAGATGCAAGGGTTCTCTGGGCTTTGAAATGTAAGAAGAAACTAAATTTGGCCAAATTCATGTCTAAACTGCTTTATCAAGTCAAATTGTCAGCAAGACATCCTCTGCCTTTTGGAATGGCAATGATAAAAATATTAAGAAAGGTAGAAGTAGATTTGTCACATGAGGTACCTGATAAACTCATATACTCAGACATGGTTGATGAAGTGACACTAAAAAGAATGAGAATATCCATAACATCGGATGGTACAGTCACTGAGAGAGCAAGAAGGCCAAGATAACCAAAAAGAGTGAAGGAAGAAGAACAAGAAGAAACAAGGCTTGAATCAGTCATGGAATAAAGGGAAGAAGCCCCTTCAATAGCAGCAAAATGAGTCACTTCATACATACAGTTAATGAAATGAGTAGAGAAGCTATCACAGAAAAATTTATTACTGAAATTATAGATGAGCTGAGACAAGATAACTTCTCTGTTGAAGAAAGAACAAGAATGGAAAATCAGGATCCCGCATCTTATGTCAGAACAACAGGAAGGGTAAGATTTGAAGAAGAAAGATCAATGGATCATATATAATCAACCTCCGCAGTAATAAAAGTAGAAGCAGTAGCTACACCATCTCCACTCCATAGTCCAAATCCATTCAAACTAACTCATCCATCTCCACCAACTCATCCCACTCCAAAAGACCTAGAGAGAATGCTCACCAACATTGAAACATTTCTTTCAGCTCTCAATATTAGGATGGATTCAATGGATCAAAAACTAGGCACTCTAATCTCCTTAGCTAAATCCATCAAAGGTCAAACAAAACCATCCCAATCTTCTCTACAATTTTCTCCAATTCATGAGCCTAGACCTGTATCACCAATCAGGTCTACCCATTCCTCACTTGCAACTTCATCCTCTCACTCCCATCACTCATCTTCTCTTCACATAACTCATAATTCTTCCACTTTCACATCCTCATCACTTCCATCTCCATCTGAGTTAGTTGAAACACTTTCTGATTCAAAAATACCTCTCACTCAAATTTTTAAATCCATAAAAATTACTTTTAAGAAAACCATTCATCCTTCATTAGGTGTCTCCCATTTTACTTCTCAACCTCATCCTTCCATTCCTAGAACTGGGAGGCTCACTCCTGCATCTTCCATCCCTCCATACAAAGATGTTGTCATAACAGAAGTAGTTGTACATTCCTACTCCTCCAAAAAATCCTATCACTATCCTCCTACTACAAAAGATCCACGCAAATTTATATCCTTTTATATTTCTGTTCCACCTCCAATAAAACTAAATAAGAAAATAAGATTAATAGAAAAAGAGATTGAGCATAGATAAAGAATAAATGAACATGTTTACTTTGAATTGAAAGCCCAAAAAGCAAGTTTCAATTATTTAGATATTCCATTCCCACATTTTATTGACCCTGAATTCATAAACTTTAACATTGACATCATGGAAAAGCCTTTTTCTAAACACTACAAGCCAAAATTTCTAAACATAGAAAAATTTGTTGATAACTTCATGCTAAACTTCAAGGGACCATCAACATCTACCTTAACTCCTCCTCAATCACATACCCCCATATCCTTTAAGTCAACTCCGAGGGTACCACCTCGTGCTGTTCTTGAAGCATCTGACTCTAATCTATTCTATCTTCCATACGATGTATATCAATAGTGTAGGTTCATGCAGATTGATGCATACTTTGCAAAATTACCTTCACCCTTTCCAGAATTTGACAATCCAAATTATTTTGAAAGGCTAAGAGTAATTGAACCTAAAAAAGTTGTTTCCTCAAAATCTATCTTAACAATTTCTTCTTCTTAGCCTTCACCTTCTTCATCTAGCACCTTTTTGTCTAAATCAACACCCCTTTCTCTCATTTTACCCAATCTTCCTCCTTCAAGATTCAAAATTCCAGTCTCCAAAATCAAGCCTCCTCTCTCTAAAACACTCATCTCTAGACCTTCCAAAATAGATGACCCCTCAATAAACTACAAACATATCAATCCTATTCCCATAGGTCACACTTTGTACAATAGGAGGATAACAGCCAATGCTCAAGCCACTGCTCAAGGAAAGCCTCTTCCTTACCTATATTTGGCAAATCCTAAATTTCAACTTCAACTTAAGGTGGTCAACTACAAGGATAGCACTATACAACCTAAGGATAATGTCTAATCTGTTGAATAAATTTTATTCTATTTATACATTTGTACATTCATCTTATACATCAATGAAGTATAAAGTTTCTAATTCTTCAATATATTGCTCAAATGTTATTCCTTGGAAACTATGTCACATCTCTCTTATGTTCTATCTTTTTTATTTTGATAAAAAGGGAGAAAAATATAGTGAAATTAGAGCAATACAAGAGTAAAATATAGTATCTATTCAAGGGGAGCCCATCAAGCTAAAATAGTGCACCAAGTCAGGGAGAGCCACGAAGTTAATAAATATCTTTGCTTAATTCTCCTGTGCTTAAGTATATAGTGATTTTACTCTCATGAATGATATTTCACTTAAACATTTTATCATTATTAAAAGGGAAAGAATGTTAAACCAAATGGTATATATGGCAAACAGCCAAGTTTTGATGATGTGCAACAACATATGAGTGAACATTTAAGGTACTGATAGTTGTGTTTCCAAGTATTGCAAAAGAAAATATAAATGATATACATGGAAACACCTCAAATACAGTGGATAGTGTATACAAAGAATACATAAGGAAATTCATTAACTAAAAGAAGATCTAAATGCTTAGAAAGAATGACACTAAAACTTTGAAAAGAATTCAAAAAGCATATCTTAAGCTATGATGTTCAAGCCTCAATAAGTAACCAAATAAATCTTCTATAGATAAATTCAATATCAGAAAACATCTGCGTCAACTAGATTTAGACAAATCATTCCATGGACAAGATAGATAAATTCCTCATATACAACATTTGTCCATAACAAAAGATGAATTCAGATTGTAGAAGTAAGAGACAAAATAAAACTAAACTCAAACAAATGTATAGCTAAAAACAAGGTCAAACTGTCTGAGCATTTGTTTCTCACATGGAGTTTGTGTACATTTATTAGAGTTAGCTGATCAAGTGTAGTGGAACCAGAATGCAGTAGTAAGACTAACTTAGAGAGTGGAGTAGGTACCAAGGAAAGGGCTGAATCATAATATAAAAATACCTATGTTTGTATGTTGTACAATCCTTGTCTATTTTATTTAAGCACTATACTTTTATTTGGTCATAAATTTTAAAAGTTCAATCCCCCCTCCCCTTGAGCTACCACCTAAAAGGAACCAACTTTTACTTCCTTATTTAACTTACTAGGTTTTCATATTTTTAGGAAATAAGTTTGGGATAAGGTTAACTTGACATCTAGGGTTTATGGTTAGGAAATAAGGTTGCCATTAGAGTAGGGTTGAAGTTTTAAAAATAAGGTTAAAGTTAGGGTGACTCTAACTTGATGAAACCTAACTTGAGTTACACCACTAATGTTGATAGGCCCTTTATTGGTCCTCTAAATAGTGTTTTCTTTGCTCTTTGATATTTGTACGCTATAAGTGCTTTTTGCTTTTTACTCAGTTTTATTCGACCCAATTTCTTTCTACTTATCTTGCTTTTTGCTTTTTACTCAGTTTTATTCGACCCAATTTCTTTCTACTTATCTTTTCAAAAGCAGGCTAAATACCTCTTCTCATGTATGCATCAAGTTAAATCCATGCCACTCGTGTCAACCACCAATTAGTTTGAATCCCCTCTTTTTAATGCTACCCAGAAGAGCATTTAGATGAATTTAATTCATTCAACCTGTCGCAACCCATATATCTTTTACATAATCTTATCCATTGACAATTCTTCTGGGAAATTGCAGTATGAATTTGCATAAACAAAATTAGAGGATAGGCGTCTGTCAGGCTATCATCCAATTCTCTATTTAAACATATGTTATGGGTTAGGGCGAACAAGCAATAGCTACTCATTTTTCTAATATTCAATAACAAGAGGAAAACATGGCCTCACATGCCCAGGCATGTATGAAAATTCAAAAAACATGGATAAAATCATAGAAAATAGTTTCGTACATTTCAAGCGCTTTGATCATCCCGTTTTGTCTTTTGCTAGGGAATAATGGCAATAATAAAGGATCTCATATATCTGCGGCAGAAGCCCACTTTGCCTTCATTTTACCTGCTGAAATTATATCCATCAATAGCAACCTTTAAAAAACAAAGGAGATGGTCAAAAGTCTCATGCACTATCATGAGAGGAATCCAAATGATTGGGCAGGATTAGAACGCAATCATATTTTGGATGCAATAATAATGACTGATTGCGAGGATTGCCACTGAGGATTTCCACCTCAAATGCATGCACCTATCGGGAAATGACCCCCCAACATTTGCAATGAGCTAGGCACAAATATTAGAGAGCTCCGGGGTGTCAATGAGATGCACCCTTAACCCATTTTTTCTCTCACGGATGAAATCAATCAGGCGTCCTTTCATGTGGCCAGAAGTACAAATTATTATTATTGTTGTTGTTGTTGTTGTTGTTGTTTTGGTTGTTGTTGTTGTTGTTATTTTGAACGTGAAAGTATAGTCAGTCTATCTTGGGTGCAATTTAAGCTAGAATGTTTCCCGTGAAATCCCACCTTCATGTTTGCTATCCAATCCGCATATACAAGATTGATTTCGTCGGTTTAGTCTCTTCGTGCGGATGATATCAAATGGAACAACGAACATCCAACTCAATCCATACCATCGAATCTAATAGGATTGTTGAATTTTAGCAACTTTGCCTGAATTACTGGAATTTGCGCGCTCAATGGCAGAACATAGCCGGTCCACGGGGTATCGTTTGGGTCGCTTGCTATCTAATATCTATCACCCCACCTAATTTTTAGCTCTTAAAGCTTATCTCAAGTCATTGCATGTTTAATGTTCCTCAAGGATTTCAGAAAACTTTAATGTCCGGCTCCCACCAAGATGCCTCTAACATAACTTTCTCTTTCTTGATAAGCGTGCCAATGTTACGCATGCAACCTCTACCGGTAAAATAGCTTATCTCAGAAGCCCAAATTTTCACCCTCTTTAAGGTTGCATAATAGCTGGCACGGATTCGAGGAAAAAAAAAATAGAAACATCGCCTGCTTGACAGGCGTGCCACCGTAGGACCCATTCTAGCAGCCCTTAGTCGCGACTTGCCTTGCTTTGGTTCTTGTAATTGATTGGGCACTCTCATGCAACTTCATTCATTACCAATTATTTTGTCACCCCCTCCTTTTTGTCATAAGACAACTTATTTAATGCTATTTTCATCATGGGAAAATACTAGTAAAAAATTTTTAGGATATTCCCAGCGCCTTGTTTAAGCGTTATCATCAGTCGCTTCTATTGCCACTTCCATGATTTTGTTTAACACTAAAGGAGCTCAAGATCATCAACGCAAGCTATGCACCGTCCATTATCTCATCTGTCTGCGAAGTTGCGTCCAAGGCAAGGATTTACGTGCACTACTCCCACTGTCAACAGGCTGGCATTGCCGTACTTTGGAATCAGCAGCCGACATGCATGCAGCAAACACCGAAACGGTCAGGCAGAAATAGATTAGTGGGAGCAACATCCCCACCTCTGCACATTAAGGAGTCCATATCTATGGTATCATACACAGTTGAATGCAATAGTCTTGCTTGGCCAAGGATGCATCAAGGTGTATCACTAAATTTGCACAGAGATGCACCTCTGAAGCAGGGATGAGCAGCTTCACATCATCATCAAGAAAATATATTGCATCTCAGATACTGTTAGATCAAAGCAGTTCAATTTGGCACTTTCGGACGAGTTTGTATCCTGCTCCATGCAGAATGAAGTATCCTTACTCAGAAAAGGGACCACTTAACTAGCCACCGTTGGACATAACATCAAGGTGGGCCATTTAAGGAAAATGGTAATCAAGAATCTGGTACAATCAATCAATTGAATAGCTAAGGCTATTAAACGTGAGATACCATCATTTCAGGATTTCTACACAACCAGAACAATTATACGGGATCTGAAGTGGCGAATTACTACATCCAAGTGACAAGCCCTAACTGTTTGGAAGAATCAAATGGAAACTGTAGAAGTCGACTGCTCAACAATGAGTAACTCCAATAATTTGGCCAAAGCAGACACAGAAGGGGGAAAGATTGACCAATAAATGAAACCTTACCTCTGGTTTCATGTACTTCTTTGTGTAACACCACCATTTCCCCTTCCCTTGATCCTCCTGTTTATCCTCCTGCTTTCTTACCCCGCTGCAGGGCTCTCAGCCCCATCTTCTCATCAGAATTTTCTTTAGTGTCATTCTCCGGTCCATCTATAATGCTATTCATTTACTGATGGGACATGAACAGATGCCTCACTTAATAGCTCACAGGTTTCAATAGAGTCACCTTGAGACAACTTATCATCAACTACGCTTGCCGTGTTTGGATCTATCATATCGGATGGTCTTGGACACACATCTCCATCCTTCAATCCTGATGACATACTGAATAAAACAAATGCCCCTTGTTACATTTAATTGAAAAATATAGTTTGTAGATTCGGCACACGACTTTTCTTTAAAAATGCAAGTACACTCAGAGCCTACCAACCAATCTGGAATTCACTTGGGAATCCAAGTCATGCAGCTTGTAAGCACACTAATGTGGCTTGCTTTAGACATCCAAGTTCTGCATCAGATATACAGCATGCACATCAGAAGCCCCAAATAATGGCTGATTGGTTTTTCAATTTGCAAACAAATCACCAGGGACCCAACAATAGGCAGATTAGCATCTAACAAAAATTCTGAGGACGTGGGTGCAGCAACAAATTTTCAAATTATTACTTGCATTCATGTCTACCATGCACCTTATCAAACGAAAAGTCCAACTTTCCACCACAGAATCCAAGCGGCAGGTCCAAACCATCCTCATAAGACCAGAAAAGCCGCATGTCCAAGATGCATGACCTAGTTTGCAAGCCTCATAAAACCATCCTCATTTCTGACCATGGATAAACCCATTATGCCGTTGAACGCCTTTGGGTTCAATCATAAGGTCACATTGGCAGGCAACAAAGTAGACCGAGAGACCATGAATGGTCCAAAAAGGCTACCTGAATTCAAAAGAGAGAGAGAACCATCAGTATCAAACTTGCTTCCTAATCTATTTGTTTCATTTTGCAACATATCGTCTTCAACCTAAGATCTTGAACCTGCATATTTAATGAGCTCTATATAATCCTAATCTGACAATGATAAATTGCTCCAACATTGTCTAAAGAACACAACAAAGAACGAATATTGAATTTTTCAGTCAGAAGCCAGGGGTAAAAATACAAACACTTCCACATTGCAATGGATGGAAATACAAATCAGCAGTGTGAGGAATAAAAAGGGAACAGTAAATAATAGGAACAACTGGGTGCCAATAGCCCCACACCATTAAGATGTGGGGACCCATCATCAGTTGAAACCCTCAGAAGATCTTTACAAAAAATAAAAATAAAAAATTCATCATCATCAGAAGCTGTTTCCCACCTAATTTGAGTCTCTCTCTCTCTCTCTCTCTCTCTCTCTCTCTCTCTCTATA